>CM060199.1:21592047-21655126 GCA_030562195.1 Nipponacmea schrenckii
AGAAGTGACAAATTCTTCTATTTTATTTACGAAATAACTTTTATCAATATTTCTATGAACATGCTTTTGATTAATCAATTTGGATGCAATATTTGAAAAATGATCATTGACTACCTCGGGTTCTAAAGGAATCAGATTAGTTGAATTATTAGCCTTATTAGTTAAGGAGTTGATAACTTTCCAGATATGTTTTGAGTTTTTCTGATCTGAAGCAAGTTTTATGTTAAACTGCTTTTTGGCTTTATCGATCATTTTAATGACCAAATTTCTACACTTCCGATATTCATCATCTTTGCCTTTCTTTTTCAAACCGTCTCTTATGCGCATTAATTTTAAAATTTCAGAGTCTAACCAGGGTGTCTTTATTTCATTTTTGACACGTTTTAACTTTAATGGTGCATGGGTATCAATTATTGGCTGGATAATATTATACCAAGATTCTAACGCAATATTGGGGTCAGATTTAGTATAAATTTTATCAAAAGGGGCTGTTGCAAGATCATTATTAAATAAATCTACATCAAAATGTTTCATACTCCGGTAGTAAATATAAACATGCTTAGGTTTTGGAATATGTGCGCCTTTTTTATTCCAGGTAATACAAGTTGGGTAGTGATCAGATAAACCATATACCGGGACATTAACTTCAGTTATATTACTTTCATTCGAAACGATAACATGATCAATGATAGTGGAAGATGCTTTAGTTACTCGAGTAGGAACTTTTATAATTTGTTTTAAACTATATAAAGACAGTAAATTATTCCAATTTGAATTTTTTCCATTTGACACATCAATATTAATATCACCTAACACAATAATTTCTTTATTTTCGTTCCAAACCTTTTCAGTCATTTTAGCAAATGAGTCTAACCAGCATTTATTAGAATTCGGGTGCCTATAAATGCAACATATTAATAAGGGTTTATGTTTAGTGAGATTTATTTCAATCCAAATTGCTTCTATATCAAGCGATTCTAAATCTTCCCGTCTCCTACAATTTAAATGTTCTTTAACAAAAAGTAGAAGTCCAGCTGAACTATTATTACACTTATCTTTTCGAAATGGCAAGTGAAATCCTGGAGTACTGAAATATTTAGTTGGTACAAACGACTTTAGGTGAGTTTCAGATAAACCAAAAATGTCAAAATTTGAAATAAGTTGGCAAATTTGAGTCTTTTTATTTACCGCATGGCAAACATTTAAGTGACCAATATGAATACCCCGCTCTTTTAAAAAGTTATACATATTATATGGTTTAAAACAATTAGTAAGATAGACGTCTGGCTGTTGCTGAAAGTGAATTTAAAATACAATTTAATGCCTGTGAGTTATACCTTAAAGGATAAATAAAAGGATTAGATTTTCTGTTCTGTCTGACAACCGAATCTACAATGATATGAGATAAAATATTAGTTCCAAAATTATTTAAATGAACACCATCTTGCACCAAAACTTCACGAGGGGACCTACAAATGAAAGAATCGTAAATATTAATATACTGACATCTATTGTCATGACAAAACTGCCGTAGAAAATAGTTAAATTTTTGGCACCGCATCTGGAAATTAAAAGGATTAATTCGAGGGATTACAGAACATACAAATATATTAATATCGTTATAGTTAGTTAGTAGGTCCTTCAATAAATTCTTATAGTCATTTACACATTGTTGAAAAGTTGCTAATTTCCTGCTTATGTCATTTCCTCCGACAGAGAGCACAATGTTTTTGATAGACGTAGCTTCACCAAGTAATTGTAATAATCTCGGTTTAAGTTCGCTAATTGTCGATCCACTGTTGGTATCGATGACACATAATTGTCCTAAGTTGTCTGATAGTCGTAACGAAGAAAGGGACTTCACGAGAGAACTTCCAATGACTAAGGTTTCGGCACACGCGATGGATCTTTGAATGGGCCGAGTTGTAAAATCTAAATTGATATCTTTAATACCTTTGGTATTTATTGGAAGATATGTTGTTTGAAACGGTTTTTCTATTATTCTATAACCGATTGGAACTGTAAACTTTGGAATACTGAAAATGATTTGCTGTTTGCTTTTATTGAAAAATCCACCATCAACCAAATTACAATGAACATTGATAATATCGATGTCGTTTTCAATATTTGCTTTATAAGGAGCAAGTGTAGATTTGGTATACAATTTCTTTTCAAAACCTAATAATTCATTTATTGAGTTTTCTACATTGAAATCTACTTGATGTTTGTCTTTTAGATTTAGTTTTATTTTGTTCAGATTTAAATTACCTTCGAATTCAATATTTGGTTTGTCCTTATGACTTCCAACAAATTGAGATATATATTCGTTAATGGAAACATATTCATAACTTCCTGGTAATAATGTTAATAATTTAAATGATCTCCCATTGTCTTTAGAAATTTTCAATTGGTTATTCTGTTCACTAACATTTCTTATTGAATTGTAAACTGAAAAATATTTTAGTCCTAACTTATAGTTTTTATTTGGATCTAGTTCACATTCATAATCTAGAGTTAATCTTATTTTCGAGGACTTAGATGTTATTATGAAAAACTCCTCATCCATTTTTTAAAACATCAATATAATCGTCTTTATTTATAATTCCCTTTTCTAATAATCTTTTTAAAATAGCGTGGATTTCATTTGAATCAGATTGATGTCCATGTTTCATTGCTTCAATAATTACATTAAGTCTGTTAAGTAATTGTTGGGGATCATCTGATAAAAAAGTTATTCCTTCTCCAGATATCAAATTATTGAATTCATCTATTTCTTCTATGATTGGATTTTCTTCCCAATATTCATCCGATTCATCAACATCATTCATGGCTCTGATATGTAGCTCAACTTCTTTCATTCTGTTTGTTATGGCTCCTGTCTTTTTAGTATCAATTAGGATTTTATAATATTCGATTAAATCAGTGTAATTGGCAATGGCAATATCCCCTCCGTTCATCAAATCTATTATTCCGTGTGTTAATTTATATATAAATCTATCTTGAATTGAGGGTAACGATGATCGAACAATATTCGATAACCATTGAATAATAACCCATAATCATCCACAACGGGTTTAATAGACTTTGGTAAAGTTGGGTCAGGATTTGAAAAATATCGTTTTATATCATCAAGTGACTTTATTATAAATTCATTTTCTGGGACATTTTCTATAGCAGGAGGTGGAGTATTTTCTTGTTGTTTTAATAGAGGCTTAAATAAAGTTGATAAACTCTCCTCCATTCCCATTTGCGATAATCTTCTATCTTCAATTTTAGATTTTATTTTATCTTTAGTTTTTATGTATTCTTTATTTCTCTTTAATATTTTATTCCAATCTGTCATTTTTAATTACAAATATTTGTCATAACTTTTTGTCCAGCTGGTTTTCTTGTATTAACAAAGATATATCCATGGTCGTCAGGATTGCTCCATTGTCTTCTACAAAGTTTTTTAAATTCATCTTTCTCCATACCATGAATTATTGATTGGAGTATTTGAGATAGATCTTTATCGTTTAATTCAAACAAAATAAAACAATTAGCGTTCTTTCTAACATTCCGTCCATTCCATAAAATGATTGAGATTGGTATATACAATGACAATTGTGATGTCTTCCTTTAGTAAAGAATTCTTGTTGAACTGTTTGGTTTGATTGTGCTACACAGTCATCGAAAATGATCAGGTTTTTCCTTTTCTTGTCGATATTAGACAAATCTAAATCGTTCACGTTCTTGGTTAGTACAACTTGAATATCAGTTGGTGTTAATGATGGGTTGTTTTCTTTTATACAATAATTTATAAATTCTTCAGGAGTTTTATCATTTTGAAGATTTTCATCCTGTTCATAAATTCGAAATATTTGCTGTATGTCTTCTTTTTGTAAATATTCTAAGGCTTTCAGAAATTGATAATATAATTGATCTGGAGTTGATGTATAAATGTAAAGGGAATTAAAATCTAATAATTTGGGTGTTGTCAACATCTTAAATAATAGGTGAGTTTTTCCTGATCCTGATTGACCAACAATACACATTAACATTGGATTTTGTGGAAACCTATCTGAATGTTTAAATTTTGTAGCCATTTTTTTTAATGAGGATTTAATACAATACCTTCTCCTTTATATTTTGAAAGAAATAAACCATCACCACTGCGAATGTGTTTAAGTATTAATCCCTCTCCTTCTTTTTTAATCTCAGTTTCACCCGTATCGATTTGATCAATTAACTTAGACAAACCTTCTTTTACTGTTTTCTTGGTTGCGTGATTGAATTGTTTAACACTTGCTAAGATATCCTTGATCCCAGAACCTTTGGCTAATTTTTCCATTTCTAAATTATGTCTACGTTTTTCTCTGTTTGCAGCGTCTTCGGCTTTTTTCTTATTTACCGCTGACGCTATACCACTTGCACCACCGGCAACAGCACCTGCAGCTGCTAATCCTCCGAAAATTAATGGGAGAAGAAATAGAAACCCACCTTCTTTAGCTTGCTTGTCTATTTCGTTATAATTAATATTGTCCAGTACTTTATGATTTTTTAGTTTGTTAATTACCGATTGTGAAATATGTATCTTTATACCATTATAAGTAATTGTTTTCGGTTTCCCTTTTTCGATTGATTCTAATATTTTAGCGACTAAAACTTCTGGTTTCATTTTTAAAGTTAGAAATTTATTCAATTCTATTCATCTTTCTATCCATTATATTTATGATATGACGAGATTCCTCTAACAAGAGACAATACCCTACCATATCTCCTGCTGTTTTATCAATGTATACAGATAACTGTACTCCTGTTTTAAACAAATCTTCTTTATGAGCAGAGAGATCAAAACAAAATATAGGATAATTCAAAATAAAATCGAAATAATTAAACTGTGGTACATTTCCAAATAATTCACTCATGAGCTTATAGTTTCTAGATTTTTGAAACCAAGTATTAAATATCTTGCTGGTTTTGTGGTATTTGTCACTTGCCATGTGAAATTCTCACCTGTGATTGTTATCGATCCAATCGTATTTCTTCTTAAAAATGCTATTTCAATATCTTTTTTCAAACTACTAAGAAGTCTTGTTTCTACTTCGATTGTTGGGGTTATTACTGGCACGTATAATTGGATATCGGTTATTTCTAATTTAGCATTTGAATTGTTTTCTCCAAAAAATATTCTATCGTTATTTATTAATCTTTGAAGATGGATTTTGAAGGGTAGACCAATGTAAACTTTCCTGTGCTCAAGTAGTCCAAAGAGGGGATATAAATTCCAGTTTATGTACGAACCCCAGCTATTTCTATCAATAGGTTTATTGTAAAATACAACCCTCTGTTTATAACCTTCATTATTTTGAAATTTGGTTATATTGATCAAATTGTTAACACTAGTTCTAACTGCTGCCTGGTTGGCGTCTGCTGCTAGATTTTCTTGTTGAGATTGTATTTCCCCATCTCCCGTGTCTGGCATCCAGCCCGATGCCGTTGTATAATTTTTTGGATACAAAAGAGTTTTAAGCATTGTGTCAAACTCACCTGGGTGTTTGATTGTTTCAATTATATTTGAACCGGCTTCTAAAACCATTTCGCTAAATAAAGAGGGGAAGAAATTGTTCTCCAATGTTACCATCTGTTGGGGAAATCGATTTTGATTTAAAGCCCCATCTTTAATTTTGAAATCACAGCGGAAGTAAGCATCGGAAAGAAGTAACCAATTGGACAACGAATTGATTTCAAATGTGACTCTACCTCCGTCATTAATCTGAGATTTGGACCCAACAGTTGGAGATATAATGATGTAGTCTTCTTTTTTTTTATTTAATGTATATTCTATTGGTTCATAAAGTTGAAAGATCGGATCGAGTTTTGCCATTTTTAATAAGAGGATTTAGGCTTTATCCCAACACCTTAAATCATTGGCCTTGTTTCGCTTTTTGTCTAAGTTCTCTTATTTTGCGCAATTCATCTAATTCATTTTTTGTTGGACAGATTTGCTAATTGAACTCGCTGCCTGCCCGACTGATGAAATCCATTTTGCCCCCGAGGATATAAGGTCTTTGTTTTTAGTTACAAAGGATGTAACCTTTGGTATAAGGGACATCAATCCAGAGAAGAAACCATCTCCAGTGTAATTGAACTTTTCCTTTTCATGCTTTAAAATCAATCCCATATTTTTAATATAGTAGATTTGATAAAACAACAAAAGAATTTTATTACAAGTATAAATAAATTCAAAGGTTCATAATCAATACAACATTATCATAAATTATTATTAATAGTTCAACTCATAGTTACGGATGTTGTTATTCAGTTACTAGTCAACTGCGCAGTCTCAGAGGAATGATATTCCTATTTTATGTTAATAAGTTACTCTAATACGCAGTCTCAAAGCACTATTATTCCTTTATTACGTCAATACACTACTGCGCAGTCTCAAAGCAATGATATTCCTCTTTTATGTTAATAAGTTACTACATTACACAGGCTCAAAGCACTATTATTCCTTTATTACGTCAATACACTACTGCGCAGTCTCAGAGGAATGATATTCCTTTATTACGTCAATACTCCAATGCGCAGTCTCAGAGGAATGATATTCCTTTTCTATGTTAATAAGATCACATGGTACATTACACATATTTCTGAGTCAATACTGTATTATTGATTATTCATAACATCTGGTGGAATACTTGTCACGTAAACTGAAACATAAAATGTAGGATTTATTATTAAATATATTTTACACACTTACCTTTCTAAACAGAATCTCAAACTGTTTTGGATAAGATTGATAAATAACATTAGTTTCTTCAGAATTATTTTGAAACATTGTTTGATTTCTGAAACCATTCGTTCTTGTTTTACAATTGACAAACTTACGAAAATTTGATATTAATAAACTGTTAATATTAGATATAGATATTACATACCTTAATTGGATATAATTCTGTTAATCTCTTGTCCAAAGAATATTACACCTAGAGTAAACAGAAACTGAACTGTACATTAACACGGCCGGCTTCAAAATGAGTTGGCAAGTAACAGGTGTGATCTATTACGACGCAGTTAATAAAGTTCGAGAATATTCTAGAATGTTAAAGAGAATATTGATTAAACAATTTTAATAATTTAGCAGACGAATTTAGTTATAATATATCATGAAGTTTAAAGTGAATGTTTATTTAAGACATTTTTTGGTTATTTAAAGGGAGGGCGGGTGGGCAAATAGTAGTAATAGAACTTACAGATATCCGGTAGCTCGGAGCGGAGCGGAGCGAAGCGGAGGGGTGCCGGATATCTGTAAGTTCTATTACTACTGTGGTTATACTCTCATCAGGCAGGACAGACCCAATGCTCTCCACCATCGAAGTGGTCTGGCCATCTACGTCAAGAATGGTGTTTCCCACTATGAAGTGCATCTTAAAATCATCCCTCCTCTAGAGGCACATACGATATCCTTTACCGAAAAGTCAAAGGTTTTTTCTATCCTCAACATTTATCGACCTGCTCTCATCGACAGTCCTCAACGACTCAGTGAATATCAGTATGTTTACGACCAGTTGCCCGGGACCGACATTATTGTGCTTGGTGACTTCAACGCCAAACACATACTGTGGGGCTCGCCGACAACTGACACTAATGGTGGACAAGTTGCTGAATTCATTGAAGCCAATGACCTGGTCTGTTTAAATGATTTTAGTATTACTTATGTTGGTACTCAAGCTCCTATTGGTTCGCATCTCGATCTCACTCTAGTAAGCAGTCGGTTAGCTAAGGACTGCACGTGGGAAACAACCAGTGAAAGCCTTGGAAGTGACCACGTTATTATCGAGACTACATTATCTTGTAACATTTTGAAAGAGAAAATCAAATGTCAATTCACCACTCACCACAAGAAGACGAACGGGACATCAATTCTCCGTTTACCCTCGACAAGCTGAAGAACGCACTGCGTACTAAGAAGGACGGCGCCTCTGGTGAAGACAACATCAAGTACAGCATGTTAAAGGAGTTACCACTGGAAGCATCAACAGTTCTACTGGAACTATTCAACAAGTCATGGTATAATGGTACAATTCCTGAAAGTTGGAAAACAGCAATGGTCATACCTCTACCAAAACCGCAAAAGGACAGACATCAATGCACTTCATACAGGTCTATTTCTCTAACCTCGACTCTATGTAAAACATTTGAGACGATGGTCAACAATAGACTTAGATACCACTGTGAACTAAATGGTCTCATCGATCCTAACCAAAGCGGTTACAGAGAGAAACTGTCAACAATGGATCAAATCGTTCGACTTCAACATGACATCGCTGCCCACCTAGGAAAGAAGAAGTGCAGTATTTCTGGATTTATCCAAAGCCTTCGACTTAGTATGGGTCGATGGTTTACTTTTTAAACCTAGCAATCTTGGCATCAAGGGGCGTATGTTCCGGTGGATCCAAGACTTTCTAAAGGATCGCCAGATACAAGTCAACGTCGCCAATTCCATCAGTGAGAAGCACTCTTTGGAAAATGGAACCCCCAAGGATCTGTTATCAGCCCTACCCTTTTCAGCATCATGATAAACGATCTTGCTAGGGACTATGTGCATAGTAAGGACCAATCGGTTAGCACGGCCTTATATGCAGATGATAGTTCCTTGTGGACAGGTCACAATAACCTCAACACCGTGAAAACTCGCATGCAAACTGCTCTGAACCAAGTTGCCAAATGGGCAAACGACTGGGGCTTCATTATTTCGGAAGCTAAAACCGTCGGGATGCTCTGCAGCAGGCAAACGGACCACAACGGTATTGACCTAAGATTGAATGGTGTGAAAATTAGGCAGGAAAAAACAGTTAAGTTCCTTGGCATGTACTTAGACCATAAGCTCAGTTGGAGTAAACACATCGACTATATTTGTCATCGATCATCGAAAATCTTAAATGTTATGCGTTATGTTTCAGGTACCACATGGGGAGCAAACAGAGAAGCTTTAATGATGATGTACAGATCACTGGTTCGCTCAATTATAGATTATGGTTGCATCGCCTATGGTACAGCCTGTAATACCACTCTGAAGAAATTGGACACTCTACAGATGAAAGCCATACGTATTGCCACCAGGGCAGTTATCGCAATTATAAGCAATACTTCAGGAGGCGGGAGAGAAACCCCTTTCTCTTCGAAGGGAGGAACTCTACCTCAAATTCTGGGGAAAACTTCAGTATTTGTCTGTTAGCTGTCCAACGTATTCAAGCATGAAAAGATTCACTCGTGTCGGAAAGAACCAGTTAAATCGGGGTATCTCTTACGGACAAGCCACTACTGATCTCTTGAGAGAGCACAAGCTCGATCAAGTTACCATCAGCCAACGACACCTATCAGATACTCCCTTTTGGAAGGATACCAATCCAACAGTCAACACCGAGCTGATCCAGTCCATTAACAAGCACGTGAACCCAGTAGCAGCAAGAGCTCACGCTCTTGACCTCATTGACTCCAAGTTCGCCGACCATTTGAAGATCTACACCAATGGCTCCAAAAGTAGCACAGCTACAGGTTACTGTTTGTCCATACCGACAAAAGGCATCAAAGTAAAAGGATACCTCCTCACTGCTCAGTGTTCACTGCAGAACTACTTGCCATTAGGGACGCCATAGTATGGCTATCCCTTAACTGCACAGAACCAGCCGTAATCTTATCTGACTCATTAAGTAGCCTTCAGTCTATTTCTAACAAATTTTCTAATTGCAGGTCAGAAGTTCTAACTGATATCCGAAGTATGATCCACAACTACCAAACCAACAATAACCACCAGATCGAACTATCATGGATCCCGTCGCACGTCTTCACCCCAGGAAACGAACAAGCTGACCGTATTGCCAAGGACAGCTTGAGTCTTGAGGACATCGAGCCTGTAGATTTCTCTTATGAAGAATTTCGTAGCCTCGTGTCCGCCAAGATCAACCCGAAATGGGCCGACATGCTAAAGAACCTCAACACTGATAGATACCAGATTGATCCGAAGATACCAAACCAAACCAAAATCAACCATCCATCTGTAGCCATCTGCAAGCTGGCAACCAGACTACGCACCAACCACGTCCTACGAGACCACCAATTCAGTGCCATTAAATGCTGATGCGGACAAGTCGCCACCAGGACGCATCTTCTCATTCAATGCACCGAATTAAAACCATCTCGTAAGACATTGACGGACTACCTGGAAACCAACGGCATACTAATCACCATACAGAATATTTTGGCTCCACCCACGGACCACTGGTACAAAATAATGGAACTCATCTACCAATTTATTACCACATCTGTTTTTAACAGATAAACTAAGTTTCTTTTAAAATTTATATAATCAATTTTCAAAACAAGTTTCATAGCAGAAACAAAAGAGAACATCCTATTTTTTTTGTGAAAGCTTTCTTCTCTTCTCCTCTCCTTTCTCACGTATCCTTTTCTTCTTTCTTTTAGGTCTTCAACTCTTCCAAGCACAGACAGATAATCAAACCAAACCAACAACCACCAACAACAACCACCATGATCATAACGAGTTTTGGAAGAAAGTAGAAGACTGAGTCACTCACGCCACACCATCCAGGGCCGAGTTTCACCGCCATGACGTTCGTTCCGACCAGATCGTACGATTTCTCAAACCACCACCAAACCAACAGTTTTCTAAATTATCCTATTGATTTTAAATCCACTACCAACGACCACCAAAGTGCAACTACCTAGTTTGCGATATCAACAATTTCTGGAAGCAAACGTTAACTCGTCAATTACCACCACCACCACCCAAGGTATCTGCAGTATTATAATATAACCTTAAGGTAGTAACAATTACGATAAAACACATTTATATTACATCTGCACTGCCAATTTTGCCGATGCAAGGCGATTAACTTTTGCCCCAGGAAATATCGCCATTGTGCAACAGAAGCCATACCGGAAACAACATTATAACCGGAAATCGGCCTATAGACTATAGACAAATATTATGTTTTGAGACGGATAACCCTTAGTGATAAGGTGTTATAAAAGAGTAATTAGAGTCTTTTTCAAGATATATACCGTCTCAAACATAATCCCCCTTCTGTTTGACAAATAATCGACCAAAAATAGCTGTGTTTGTGTTTTATATGTGATATATATACTGTGATAAAACTGAGTAACCATATCCTTACCAACTGAAATGGAGATTGATCCACTAACACCCGCACCAACAAGAGTCACCACCATGTCGAACCAGACACCTAAACGAGCCCGCAGTTCACCATCCCCTAGTCCAGCAGATTTTGGTAAACGTTCTCGTAGAGAAGGTACCCCCCTTCTCTTTTCCCTTTCAGATTCCTCGCCTACACCATCTGAATCTTCACCACGTGACCCAGGTTCGGTCGACCTTTCTTCCTTCTGTAAGTTTTTGGATCAACAAACCACCCCGAATTCTCCAACCAGGTCAAGTCGTGTGCCCAGACCATCTCCACCACGAACCAGATCTCAGTCCGTACCCAATGCCACATTTGTAACAACTACCAATCCAGTACCTATCACCCCATCGTCAACCATTATATCCGCTACCAAACCCTTTTATCACAAAACCAAGGACAAGTCATCATGGAATCTACCTGCTCTACAGAAATCTACTTTAATAATTGGGTCCTCAAACCTCAACCGAATTACCAAAACAGCTCCAGACACCGAAATACACTCGTATCCTGGTGCCCAAATCCACCACATCCAGTCCATCCTTGAATCTTACGACCATGATCATAAACCGGCTACGATCATTCTGCATGTAGGCCTCAACAATCGTGACCAGTTAGCCAAAACCTCATTTAACCAAGCCCAGAAATTAATTTCCACAGCCAACCAAACCTTTCCTAGATCCAAGATCATCTTTTCATGTATACCTATCTCTAATAAAATCTCTAAGAAAGCCCAGCAGAATCTTAAGACATTCAACGATATGATGATGAACTCCGACACTGAGAACGCAACAATCCTGTCACCCTACGAAGAAGAATTCGAACCAGTTGATAATCTTCATTGGTCTCCGGAAACAGCCAACAATATATACTTGTTTTGGATACACCAGCTTCAAGCACCGGGTAAGTCTTTAAACTAATTACTGGGGATAAAAAATATTGAGAGGCCGCCGCTAGGCCAAACCGTTGTTAACTTAAGCCGAAAAATTCTCACACCCCTCCAGCATTCAATCTTAGACCGTGGACTTAAATTTATTCCGACTCCTAAATTACCTAACCTTGATTATCTTCAACCGTCTATTCAACGATTTCAACGGAATCTCAGTTGCACATGCTTTTTTCGAAAACACCCTCCACTCGGTGCTAGAACAATGTTTATTCCTAAATCCACGTGGAAACCACCTAAAACCGCTATCCATCCAGAAATATTAAACGTATTTACAAGTATGAATAACCAAATATCAAATCTTTCCATAACACACGAGAAGCCTAATCTAACGCGAGTAAAACGTGAAGCATTAAATGTACTTATACACTTTGCCGAAAATTCATAAGAATCCTACCAAGGATTGGTTCATGCCTAATAGAATCCCTAAAGGCCGCCCGATTATCTCTGACTGTGGTAGTGAGTCTTATGCAGTGTCAGAATACATCGATCATTTCTTACTACCACTAGCATGTCAACATCGAGCCTACCTTAAGGACACAACTGACTTTGTCAATAAAATAAAAAACCTCAAAGTCCCTTCAAATGCTATTCTAATTTCAATAGACGTAACTTCTATGTACACCAATATCGACAACACTACTGGCCTAATGGCAGTTCGCAAAGCTTTTGATAGAAACCCAGATCCGGACAGACACGACGATGCAATTCTACAGCTTTTAGAGATTTGTCTTAGTCGCAATGATTTCACATTTAATGGTAAAACATATCTACAAACCTCAGGTACAGCTATGGGCAAACGATTCGCCCCTTCATACGCAAATCTTTTCATGGCAGAGTGGGAACGTGAGGTATTACCCCTTTGTCCATTTGACCCACTTTTCAATGGACGCTTCTTAGATGACATTTTCATGGTTTGGACTTACTCCATAGAACAATTTTGGCCATTTTTTGAAACCCTCAACAACCACCACCCGTCCATCAAACTAACAGCCAGCGTCAGTCACAAAAGCATAGATTTTCTCGATACTACTGTTTTTAAAGGTGATTCCATAGCAGAGACTAATAAATTAGATATTAAAGTATATTTAAAAAAACCGACACTCATCAACTTTTGCATAAGAGCTCATTTCATCCAAAACATACATTTTCTGGAATTATTAAGTCACAAGTTTTACGATTTCACCGAATTTGCACAAGGTCTTCTGATTTCAACCAAGCCTGTACGATTGTTTTCTCAAAACTGAAAGAGCGTGGATATTCTAGACGATTTTTACGAAACATAAAAAAAATCCACATTAGCACAGTTAGCAGCTAAAAATAGACTTTATGCCGAAGTGCCTCCAGGTTTAAGGAGTGCCCCATGTATGTCAATCAGATGCAAAACATGTCCCTTTGTATCAGAAACGCATTATTTTCAAAGTAACTCTACGAATAAAAGATACCCTATCCAAGAGCACCTAACATGTGAAAACTCGAATGTAATATACTTAATTTCATGTAAAAAATGTCCCAAACAATATATCGGGGAAACAAAGAACAAATTACGCACTCGTTTTAATGCTCACAGATCAGATATTAAATTAAAAAAAGACAAGACTTTTTAGATAGAATCTATCTCAGTCCCACTGTAATACTATACAAGACGTAATCTACATAGACTGTCCCTTCACCGATCACAAGTCCGTCTCTGTACGGGTGGGTTTGGGGTCGGGACGCTGGGGTAGAGGTAAATGGAAACTGAATACTGCTGTGCTGGAAGAGGAGGAATATAAATTATTATTCCAAACCCTCTGGGTAGACTGGCAGGGACGGAAGGTTGACTACGGAGACCCCCTCCTGCGGTGGGAGGACGGCAAGCTGGAAATAAAAAAACTTACTATCAAATATTGCAAACACCGCACTGCCACTCTTCGAGAGAAACTATCCAAACTCGAAGAGGATAAATTAGACCTCGAGAATAACTTTAATCTGGCTGGTGATCAGTTTGGCAAACAGCACCAGACCCTGATAGAAAGCATCAAGTCGGTTCAGAATATCTTGAATAGGGGTGCTCTTATTCGTTCCAAGACACCCTTTGAGGAAAATAGAACTAGACAATGGGTCTAAAAAAATTATCGAGAAATTTTCGGACCATAATGGCGACATTAAATCGGGTAAAGCAGACATCTTGGATATCATTCACAACTTTTATAAAACTTTATACACATCTGAACCGATACCGGACCTCACTATTGATCCCTATATCAGAGAGTCTACCATAGTCTATTCATAGTCTATTCATAGTCTACCGGCAACAGATAGGGACCTGATCAGTGAGACTATTATATCCTCTCATGAGATTTTTAAAGCCTTGAGTCATTTCCAGAATAACAAATCACCCGGGATCGATGGGATCCCAAAAGAATTCTATATAACTTTTTGGGAATTTATGAAAGACGATTTTAGACAACGTCTCACTGATACAACGAAAACTTCAATTTTAACTATTAACTATAAAAATAAAGGAGCGAGGACCGATTTGAAAAATTATAGGCCTATCTCTCTGTTGACTTTTGGCCACTCATAGGTCCGCGCGCGGCATACATAACAAGACTCTAGCAGGTCGGTAGCATTATTCATTTTGCATTACTCGTGTAAAGTTTTGGGAAAAGCTACAGTTGTGTAAAAAAATGAGATCCTTTGCAGACACTATATCTGAGTGCAAAAAAAAAAAAAAGGAATGTAAAGTTTTGGGAATAACTACAGTTGTATACCTGTGTATCATTCCTAGGATGGATATAATTTTGATATACTATGTGCTTGTTGCCTTCTAAGCCATGGATTGATTGGATCTGCAGCTGGAAAGACAGATAAGTACATCAAAAAATTTTCTTTTTCAATATTCAGTTTGTTTACGCTAGCAACGATGTAAAGTTCCGGTCATAGTAATCCGGGACTACTAACTAGGTAGAGCCCTAGTTTGGATCACTGAGCTATATATTTATTTAAAACTTTAGCCCTGTAACTGCTTTACTTCCTGTCTTTTTGAGTTTACCAACAGTCTAAAGGTAGGTAGGTAAATGGCGAGTTAACGTTCGCTTCCAGCAATTGCTGATATCGCAAACTAGGTAGTTGTTGATATTCGTAGTAGTTGGTGGTTGGATTGGTTCAGATTAGATGGTTCTGTGCTGTTGGTTTGGTTTGGTTGTTGATAAATTTTCAGATCTGGTCGGGTCGAATTACATGGCGGTGTAACTCGGCCCTGGATGGTGTGGCGTGAGTAACTCAGTCTTCTCATTCTTCCAAAACTCGTTGTGATCATAATGTTTATTATTGGTTGTTGTTGGTTTGGTTTGGTTTGGTTTGGTTTGGTTGGATTTGGGTGGATTATCTGTTCTTGATTGGAGGGGTTGAAGACCTAAAAGAAAGAAGAAAAGGAGATGTGAGAAAAGAAAGAGGTGGTTAAAAGCTTTCACAAAAAAAAAAAAAAAAAAAAAATGTGGAGATTAATAATATAGTAATATATAATAGTATAAGAGTAAAAAGAAACTTAGACTATCTGTTTAAAACAGAAGTGTTGATAAATTGGTAGATGAGTTCCATGTTTGCAGATGGCTACAGATGAATGGTTAATTTTGGTTTGGTTTGTTATCTTCGGATCAATCTGGTATCTATCGGTGTTGAGGTTCCTTAGCATGTCGTCCCATTTCTGGTTGATCTTAGAGGACACGAGACTGCAAAATTCTTCATACGAGAATTTTACAGGTTCGATAGTCTCCAGACCCAAACTGTCCTTGGCAACACGGTCAGCTTGTTCGTTTCCCGGGATGAAGACGTGCGACGGGATCCATGATAGTTCGATCTGGTGGTTGTTGTTGGTTTGGTAGTTGTGAATCATACTTCGGATGTTCGTTAAAACTTCTGACCTACAATTAGAAAAAATGTTAGAAATAGACTGAAGGCTACTTAGTGAGTCAGACAGGATTACGGCAGGTTCCGTATAGTTAAAGGATAGCCATGCTATGGCGTCCCTGATAGCTAGTAGTTCTGCAGTGAACACTGAGCAGTGTGGGGGTATCCGTTTGGCAAGTCTGTATCTCCGGAATACACAAACCGTAACCAGTAGCTGTGCTACTCTTGGAGCCATCAGTGTAGATCTTCAAATGGTCGGCGAACTTGGAGTCGATGAGGTCAAGAGCTTGCGCTCTTGCTGCCACTGGGTTCACGTGCTTGTTGGTGGACTGAGTCAGCTCGGTGTTAACTATCGGGTTGGTAACCTTCCAAAAAGGAGTATCTGATAGGTGTCGTTGGATGATGCTAACTTGATCGAGTTGGTGCTCTCTCAAGAGATCAGTAGTTGCTTGACCATAGGAGATACTCCGATTTATCTGGTTCTTTCCGACACGAGTGAATCTTCTGATGCTGGAATACGTTGGACAGCTTTCGGACAAATACTGAAGTTTCCCCCAGAATTTGAGAGAGAGTTCCTCCCTCCGAAGAGAAAGGGGTTTCTCTCCCACCTCCTGAAGTAGTGCCTCATTCTTTGTACCGATTGCTGCCCTGCTGGCAATACGTAAAGCTTTCATCTGTAGAACGTCCAGTTTCTTCAGTGTAATATTACAGGCTGTACCATAGACGATGCAACCATAATCTATAACTGAGCGAATCAGTGACCTGTATATCATCATTAAGGCTTCTCTGTCTGCTCCCCATTTGGTACCTGAAACATAACGCATAACATTTAAGATTTTTGTTGTACGATTACAAATATAGTCGATTACAATTATAGTCGATGTGGCTATTCCAACTAAGCTTATGGTCAAAGTGCATGCCAAGGAATTTTACTGTTTTCTCTTGCCTAATTTTCACACCATTCAATCTGAGGTCAATACCGTTGTGATCCGTGCGCCTGCTGCAGAGCATCCCGACGGTTTTAGCTTCCGAAATAATGAAGCCCCAGTCGTTTGCCCATTTGGCAACTTGATTCAGAGCAGTTTGCATGCGACTTTTCACAGTGTTGAGGTTATTGTGACCTGTCCACAAGGAACTATCATCTGCATATAAGGCCGTGCTAACCGATCGGTCCTTAATATGCACATAGTCCCGAGAGAGATCGTTGATCATGATGCTGAATAAGGTAGGGCTGATAACAGATCCTTGGGGTGTTCCATTCTCCAGTGAGTGCTTCTCACTGATGGAATTGGCGACGTTGACATGTATCTGGCGATCCTTTAGAAAGTCCTGGATCCACCGGAACATACGCCCCTTGATGCCAAGATTGCTAAGTTTAAAAAGTAGGCCATCGACCCATACTAAATCGAAGGCTTTGGATAAATCCAGAAATACTGCACTGAAGTAGTTTTTCTTTCCGAGGTGGGCAGCAATGTCATGTTGAAGTCGAACGATTTGATCTATTGTTGACCGTTTCTCTCTGTAGCCGCTTTGGTTAGGATCGATGAGACCATTTAGTTCATAGTGGTATCGAAGTCTATTGTTGACCATCGTCTCAAAGGTTTTACATAGAGTCGAGGTCAGAGAAATAGGCCTGTATGAACTGCATTGATGTTTGTCCTTTTGCGGTTTTGGTAGAGGAATGACCATTGCTGTTTTCCAACTTTCCGGAATTGTACCATTGTACCATGATGTGTTGAATAATTCCAGTAGAACTGTAGATGCTTCCATTGGTAACTCCTTTAACATGCTGTACTTGATGTTGTCTTCACCAGCGGCGCTGTCCTTCTTAGTACGCAGTGCGTTCTTCAGCTCGTCGAGGGTGAACGGAGCATTTTTGTCCCGTTCGTCTTCTATTGGTTGGTGGTGGATTGGAGTCTGGTTGGTGTAGAAGGCCTTCTTGTTCTTCAGGAATTCTTTGGTGTGGTTGGTATCAGAACTGCCGTTAGCATAACACTTGCCTAACAAATTGGCTTTCCCTTCGTTGCTGTATTCTGTGGTGTCCCTGTAAGATAAAAATGGAATGGAAGATTTAGATTTTTTACCGAGCATAGAGCCAATTTTACCCCAGACAGATCCTAATTTGGTTAATGAGTTGCAGAACTCCTGCCAGTGCTTTGTTTTTGAATCACGTAACAAAGCAGCTGTAAGCCTTGACCTCCAAATAATCTGCCTTGGTATCACGGTTCAACTTCCTCTGGGGTCGACGTAGAGCTTTCTTTCTGGCGTCTACAGCGGCCTGGAGGTCGTCGGACCACCACGACTTCGGTGACGTACGTACAGTGCTATCCTTAGTCCGGGGAATGGCGTTCATAGCAGCATCAGTGATAACCTGTGTTATCTTCCCAGAGAAACAGTTTACATCCTCATCCTTGGCTAGATCAAGCCTAGAATGTGTGAAGTGGCGCTTGTAAAAGTCCCAGTTTGCCTTACCCAGCCTCCATCTACCTTGACATTTCATTTTTTCTTTCACAATGTTACAAGATAGTGTAGTCTCGATAATAACGTGGTCACTTCCAAGGCTTTCACTGGTTGTTTCCCACGTGCAGTCCTTAGCTAACGACTGCTTACTAGAGTGAGATCGAGATGCGAACCAATAGGAGATAGAGTACCAACATAAGTAATACTACCATCATTTAAACAGACCAGGTCATTGGCTTCAATGAACTCAGCAACTTGTTTACCACTAGTGTCAGTTGTCGGCGAGCCCCACAATATGTGTTTGGCATTGAAGTCACCAAGCACAATATTGTCGGTCCCGGGCAACTGATCGTAAACATACTGATATTCACTGAGTCGTTGAGGGCTGCCGTTTAGAGCAGGTCGATAAATGTTAAGGATAGAAAAAACCTTTGACTTGTCGGTAAATGATACCGCCTGAGCCTCCAGAGGAGCGATGGTTTTCAGAGGTACTTCATAGTATGTTACACCATTCTTGACGTAGATGGCCAGACCCCCACCACTTCGATGGTTGAGAGCATTGGGTCTGTCCTGTCTGATGAGAGTATAACCACTGATGACGGGGTCTTTATTCTTTGAACCAATCTTTGACTCTTGTAGGAAGACGGCATCATACTGCTTCTCCTGTAGTATCTTCTCTAGTTCAGACTTGCGTGAGCAAGCTGTCAATCCATTTATATTAAGCTGTATAATCCTGAAATTGAATGAAAAAGATTAGTGACTTTATGAAAAAATGAGTTTAACATGGGGTTTGGGGTGTCACGAAGACCTCTACGTCCATGTCCGTCAGAGTAGAGTAGGCAAAGTTCTAGTGAGCGAAGTGCTTCTGGATACACTGGACAGTGGTCCAGCTAGCGAAGTGCTTCTAGAACGCTCAATGACGGGTCTGGTGCTGGAATCCCTACAGGTGCTCCTGGACTGACGAGTTTGGCCACAGTCTAAATACAATAATGTCGCTACATACCAGGAAAGTTACTTTTACAGAAAATGGAATGGTCAAACAAAACATATTTAAAAGATCAAACACGATAACAATTTACTGTAGAAAGAATTAAGTCAGTAGATATCCTATACGTCATCCTAAACGTAAGTAGTCGTTCAATTAATAACATTAAATGTCTCCAAAATATTGAACCTAACTGCTTTTATATGACATTCAACAATGAAAGCAATATGAAACAATTTATTGAGAAATTTCACGACAATTTCATGGTAAAAGGGAAGAAACTAGCAATACGTGAGTGTCAAGGGGAAGTATGGGATGAGCCCGTTGACACAACAACAATAACTGTGTTTGGCGCCCCATATCAAATGGAGGCCATTGAAATCAACAAGAAATTGGCCAAGTTTTGTACAGTGCTCAGTACAAGAAACACCAACTTTGGGAAATTCCCAACAATTAACAGCGGTACTAGACTGGTATATGTAAAAAATATCACAAAGCCTATACCAACCAAATTGTACGTCCAAGGTAGGAGGCTAACCTTCAAATATTAAGGTCAGCCTAAAGGCAGCGCCGGTGCTATACATGTGGCGAATAGATGCCCTATCAAGAACTCTACGAGATCTCGAACACTTTACTCCAGCCACATCTACCCCCAAACGCATGTCTGACGAACCTCCTCCTTTACCCATATCACTACCCTCAACAGGGGAAAAGGATGCAAACAGGGGACTCCCCGTAACCTACAAATTCATCCGAGCTTCATAGCTCAGATTTATATTCGTCACAAAGCACAGCTACCTCGCTGGGGCAGTGCAGTGACATGTCTTCATCAAATAATAACGTTTCTGAGTTTCTTACAGATCTATGGTGAAGATTTAAAAATTAATAGAAAAATAAATACATCAGAAGAAGAAACAACAGAGAAGAAGGTGAGGACCACCTCACCTATACAAACTGAAGTTAAGATAGATAAAACTAACATTTTACTAACCTATATACACCCTTTGAAATCCTCATACATCCCATTATGGCCTTCAATATACTATCCCTTAACATAAACCATCACCTCAATCTTAAATACATAAAATTAACTTCCACTTTTGAAAAATATCAAATAATCAACTTACAAGAAACATCAAGCTCAAATCAAACTGAAATGAATAACCTACAGACACATTCTAACTACTCTATATACACCAACAATGGGACATATAAATCCAGGGGAGTGGCCACTTTGATCCAGAGACACCTTACAGCAAGGGACAGATAAATAGAAATAGCCAATAAAACACTACATATTATCAACCTATATGCACCAACAGATTACACTAAAAAAGACATATTCTATAACACTATCTTAAACCACTTATTTCAAAACCTGAAATCAACACAACAGATACTTCTCTCTGGAGACTTTAATTTCATCCTTGAACCTATTGATGCCAAAAGAAAACTACAACGTTATTCACTAAAACAGCAAACTAAACAAGACTTCCAAACCACCTTAAACTCTCTTAATCTCACTGACATCTTCAGACAAAACTATCCCACAACACCCTCATACACCTACGGCAAAACTAATACAGGAGCAGCAAGACTGGACAGAATTTACATATCTAACACTCTAACACTTAACGTCAAAGAAATCAAACACTTGTCACAGTCTGTCAGCGATCAAAAGGCCGTCAGTCTGAAACTGAACATTACTAGGAATCGCTGGGGAAAAAGTTGCTGGAAATTAAACACACAAATTCTAGACAATCAAAATTATAGGGAACACATTACTTATGTTTTGGAAAATTGGCGTAAAAATAAAAAATTCGAAGACCAGTTGGGAAGGTGGGAAGATCTCAAAGAAACTATTAAGGGCATTTCAATCAAAAATTCAATTAAAAAACGCAACAAAAGAAATCTCAATTAGAAAAACTATATTTGGACCTAGAAAATCAAGAACAAATGTATAATACAGATCACCCAGAAGTAAAAGCTACAAAAGTAAAAATATTAGAACTCGAACAAGAATTTAATCTCGGCATAATTTTAAGATCTAAACAAGAATTCACAGGAAATGACATCTCAAATATTGAAATTTACAAACACTTTGAAATTAAAACTCCATTAACAAAGAAATTCAAGAATTAGAAAACGAAAAGGGTAAAGTATTATCCGCTAAAGAAGCTATCCTTACAAGCAGTACACAAATTCTATACCTCACTCTACAAATATATATAAATATCTCCCAGCAAACCATAGATCACTATCTTTCCTCCACAAACCTACACTATCTATCCTCAGAACAACAACAGCAGCTCTCTCTCCCTATCACTGAGGGTGAGGTCCTGTCTGCTCTGAATTCCTTCAACAACAAGTCACCTGGCATTGATGGAATACCGAAGGAGTTCTGTCTAGAATTCTGGCCTCAGATTGGCGAGGAACTAACAAACCTTATAAATAATGTGTACATGCAGCATACCTTAACACCAACCCAAAAATCAGCCATTATCACAATCTCATACAAAAATAAAGGCAGTCACAAACAACTCAAAAATTTCAGACCTATATCTCTTTTAACTGTAGACTATAAAATAATTACAAAAGTCCTCGCCAATCGGCTATCTGGGGTTCTAGATGCACTCATTCTGCCCATTCAAACTGGAGCTGGACGCGGTAAAACTATAATCTGCAATCCATCCATTTTATTTTGCAATATATGGAACAAAAACAGGTAAAGGGCACCCTTGTGGGATTCGACCAGGAAAAAGCTTTTGACAGAATAGAACACAACTACCTTTACAGCCTTCTTCAGAAACTAAACTTCCCTACGTATATTTTAAATTGGTTCAAAATTCTATATTTCAATATCAACAGTTCAGTTTTGGTCAATGGTGCTTTCACCCCGAAATTCGAAATTACACGGTCGGTCCGGCAAGGGTGTCCTTTGTCCATGTTACTTTATGCTCTGGCAATTCACCCTTTGGCATAAAAAAATCTGCAAAATAAACATATTACTGGCATCAAAATTCCTAACTCACCATCACCTATCAAAATTTTTCAACATGCAGACGACATTTCGGCAATATTAACAACTCCAAATTCACTTCAAGAAATTATATCTGAAATAAACACCTATGGTACCGCCTCTGGCTCCAGGTTGAATGTGAGTAGTAATAAAGTATTTAGATATCCGGCATCCCGCCATTTCGCTTTGCTCCACTCCGGTCTACCGGATATCAAAATACTCTATTACTATTTAGAATAAATAGACCAAAAAATGTATTTTATAAACATTCACTCCCCTAAAATCTATTTTGGATCAGGTGACATTCAGAAATCTCTAACTAAACTTCCTGGTTTTCCATGGGCTAAATATAAAGGTGAGAAACATCTTCCAGGTCATAATTACACTGGACCGGGAACTAGGTTAGATTTACGACTAGATGAAAATGATAATCCAAAACCAGGTGAAGAACCAGTTAATAGAGTTGATAATGCTGCACTTAAACTGACAAACTATACAGAAATGAAGACACTTTCGACATGAAGCAGACAAACAAATGATTAGAGAATTAGAATCCATTCCAAACCCCACTTTTAGAGAAAAAGTTGAAAGAGCATTAATCATAAGACTTTTAAAATCAAAAATGAAATTGGGTATGGGAATAGCAGATGAAATTCATAAAGAATTCAGAAAAACTAAAAACTTTTTAAAAGTGAAAGTATTCGCCAAAGACGATATATGGTCAGCTGATTTGATTAATATGCTCCCAGAAAGAGGTTATAAATATTGTTTAACAGTTATAGATTTATATACAAGATACGCTTGGGTTATTCCTCTCAAAAACATAACAGGTCTAACTGTTAAAAAAGCATTTGAAACAATAATGAAACATAGAAAACCCAAAAAGTTATGGGTAGATCAAGGAACAGAATTTTATAACAAAAATATAAAATCTTTAGGGTTTGAAATTTACAGTACATATAACGAAGGTAAAGCTGTAGTAATTGAGAGATTTAACAGAACTCTAAAAAACCAAATTATTCAAAAAGTTCACAGAATTGAAGTCTCAAAATGGCTTAAAATATTACCTATTGTTGTCGATGAATATAATAATAAAATTCAGTCATCAATAAATGTTACTCCTACAGAAGCTTCAAAAAATCCAGATATTATAAAATCGATTAACACACAAAACAATTTTGAAAATGAGAATTTGAATATTAAACGCAAATTTAATATTGGGGATCGAGTTCGTATTTATAAATATAAAAGTAAATTCGAAAAAGGTTATGTTGGATATTGGACGAATGAAATCTTTCTTATTGATAAAGTTAATAAAACTTCACCACCAACTTACAGTTTAGTAGATTTACATGGTGAAGAAATCTTGGGTAGATTTTATCAAAACGAACTTCAAAAAACTGATTTTTAAAATGATTACTTTTAAAGAATTCTTACAAAATACGGAACTGATACTACAACAAATTTTCAATTCATCAGATGGGCAGAAGAATTAAACATAAAACCTTTTTACTATTGTATGCGTGATGAAATATCATCTCTTAAAAATAAAACAAAGTTTTATGCTATAACTAATATCCATACTTCACATCAAAAAGGCATTCATCATGCTGCCTTATTCAAAGGGGATTCAATGTATTTTTTTGATTCATATGGATTAGATCCAACTAAAGAAATTATTGATTTAAATTATGGTCCAATAAAATGTTCTACTTTTCAAATTCAAAAACCTTGAGATAAATTTTGTGGACAACTTTCACTTTGGGTTTTATATCAATTAAGTTTAGGTAAACCATATAGTAAACCAAATAGTATTAAATCTTGTTTAAAAAAATGGCAAATAAATTTGGTTTAGGAAATTTAAAGAATGAAGCTCCTACATTATCGATTAATAAATTCAAACCATATTTTGTGGATCAAACTGGAGACACACTTTAAGGTGATATAGATATGAATAATTTCAAAATAACTAATCTCAGATCTCCTCAACAGAAAAAAAGATGCAAATAATAAAGGCTATTTAACTCAAACAAATAAAAGTTTACATCAAAAAATAACTGTATTAGATAAAGATAGTAAAAACCAATTAGAAAATCATCAAAAACTTGTAGATTCATATCATAAAAAACTAGAAAGTTATCAACAACAATTAGCTATTATAGTCGATAAAACTCAGTTGGATAGAATAAATTTATTAATATCACAACTAGTCGAAAAAATTACAAAGCAAAAATCAGATTTGAAACAACTGATAGGTAACATTAAACCAGGTATAAATGAGGGAAGATTAAAACAAGAATTAGCTAATCTTGAAACGAAACTCAGTGATGATAATGAACTAACAGAAATTAAAACCTATATTCAACAACAATTAGTTAATGTGGTTGATAAATCTCAGTTACAAAATTTAAATTTATTAATATCTCAACTAGACGATAAAATTACAAAGCAAAAATTAGATACTAAACAAATGACAAGTAACATTAAACCAGGTATAAGCGAAGAAAAATTAAAACAAGAATTAATTAATCTAGAAACGAAACTTAATGAATTTCCCTTTAAATTAAAAATAAAACAAATCGTTTTTTCTCAAGGGTTTCCTTCAAGTCAAGCAGTTTTCCTTGGAGAATTTTTTACAATAAAAAAGGGTGGAGGGACTAATAAAATCAAAAATGTTGATTATTATTTATTAGATAAAACTTTTTATTTTCACAGAATACAAATTGATTCAGATTTTGTTTATGTATTTGAATATAGAATAAAGCTTAAGCCAACTGATGTATTAACTATTACCGAGTATGGTTTATTATTCCTTGACTTGGTATTAATAACAAATGAAAAACCACAAATTTTTAATTTGATAAATAATAAGGAATTACAAAAGGAGGGAAGAAATCATATACATTTTTAAAATGGAAAGAATTTGAATATATAAGAATTTATTTCAATTTTGATAATATCTTTACTTCAACTGATGTTCATAAATCTCAAGTAAATAAATTATTTGTAACAAATACCGCATTGCAAATAGAAAAAAAAAATAATGTAGATTTCTTTGCACGTTTTAAAATAGAAAGTATAAGTGAATGGTCAGGGGAATATGATTTTCCTAAAAATGTTAATGTTGTGGTTCAAGTAAATATAGTAATTATTATAGAATTTCTTGGTTATAGAGATAAAAACAATAACATATTTATGTCTGAGAAAAACATCGGTTTATCAGAAATTGACTTAATTTAATTCATAAAAAATGAATACTGAAGATTTGACTACACAGAATTTACAAGATGTCATGATACGAAAACAAAAAGAGTTAGAAGAAAAATTCAATCATTACAAAAAGTTAACAAAATGTTGGAGTAGGATAGACACTACTTTTAAAACTGTAAGTGTTATATCAGCTTGTGTTATAGCAACAGCAACCACTGTAACAGCAAGTATTACTCTGCCAATATTTATTCCAGCTATCTTAGGGGCTCTGACAGCAATTCAAACATCTTCATGTGGTTTGATTACTATTGGGTTTACCTCTAAAAAGAAATTATATTCCAAAACCATATCAAATTTAATACGAACATATTGGGATAAATTATTTATTTTCTTCGAAAGAAGCAAATCTGACAAAATTATTACCATAGAAGAACTCGAAGAATTTAATGAAATATTCGATGAATTAATAATTTAAATTGAATCTTTAAAAATAGAGCATAAAAAATTGAAAAAGAAACATGACTAAACCAATTAAAAAAAAAAAGAATCAAATGATGTAAAACCGAAGAAAAAAATTGACCATGAATTATTTGCGAAAGTGATTTCTGATATAATTAAAGAGTTTGAAACTTTTAATGGTCAAATTGAAATCGATGGACAAATTTTTGAAGATGGTAACAGTGTACAATGAAGAAAATTTTTAAAGGGACATCACCATTGGTGTACTTTTGGGAAAGCTATGAAAAATTCATCCAACAGCCAATAATAAAGGTAGAAACTTGAGCCTGATATGAAAACAAACACCCAGAGAATTAAAACAGACCAATCAACAAACAACAAACTGTCAACAATCAACAAATTACCATACTTCCCATAAAAAACATCACGTAACATTTAAACAGGAAAATTATAATAGTATAGTTGGGCTATATATATCCAAGCAAGTGTAGTGCACTAATATCTTTGCTAAGCTAAAGTAGTCAGAAAGATAGATACTCATTCACTTGTGGACATTTATTGTAATTTAGTTGAGCTAAGAGGGACACATCTTAATAGTTGTTAAATATATACTAGTTGACTTAACTCAACTTCAGCTATCTTTATCACTTTTCAGATTTAGAATTAACAACAGTTTTGACTTATTGTAGAACAACCAAAATCTGAATTTTGTTTCTAAAAAGTGATAGGAATAGCTAAAATTGAACAATTATAAGGATATATAGATGTAGATGACCATATCCCTTTATCTTTAACAATCAAATGGTAATAAAATAAATTCCATAAAATACAATGTGCATAAATATCTACAACCTATTGTCTGCCATTAGAATATATCAAAAAATATTAGAATTGATCAAAAATCTTAAAAAGAATTAGAAATTTTCAAGAACCGCTGAAAGCAATTTTTTGATTTTTGTTTCTATTTGTGAAAAAATTTGGCAGTTTAAAAACATGTCAACAAAACAATCAGTGAAAATTAAACATGTATCAAAGTCATTAAAATTATTTAGAATGGTGTTTTAAATGTGTCTGGGAACATGGTCTAATATTAGCAACCATTTCTCAAAATGCTTCTGTGATAAAAAAAAAAAAGTGTTTTGTGAATTTTAACAGTTATAATTCCTGCCATGCATATTTTACAAAAATTCATCAATGAAAATACGCTTAGAAATTACACAAAAACAAAATTCTTTTTTTGCAGAACATTGCCAAGATCTCTGGAGTACAGCAACTATCTTTATTTTTGTCCCCAGACAATTTGTAAATTTCAAATCAAAAAGCATGCAAAAAAAGATTACTGTCATAAAAAATTGATAGAAATACATTTGGCCAGCAAGTTAGAAAAGTTAAAACTTAATCTTAAAAAGACCATTAAAACTATACATTGCAATATTTCTTTTAATCAATCTGTTTCAAAAACAATAGAAATAGCAAACTGTCCACTATAACATTTGAGTTAAATTCACTGTCTTTGTCAGTCATGCCTAGTTGAAGTTTCACTGTGTCTGTGTAAAAACAATGTGTCTATGATTGAAGTCTATAGGACAAAAATATTAAAATAACCTGTTGTGAGAATTCAAAATTATGTTATGTTTTGATAATTTTAATGTGACAAATCTATAACTAAAATGTTGTCAAAACAGTCTCTGAGGTCTGTTTTATGAACATTAATAAAAACATACTAGTCTTATATCTGGAAATTTTAACCCCTAAACCCCATCTGAATCATTTTGGCATTAGAAACATATAAACAGAAACATGTAGGTCATCAGTTGAGTGAAGGTGAGGAAGAAAATATTAAATAAAAAATTAAATAAAATAAACATAATATAGAGAATTTCTAACTAAAACAAAGATATATAGATAGATAGATATAACTTTGTTTAACCAAGGCACAATACAGATTTTCCACTAGACACTTAGTGGAATATACTGCTACAAGCTAAACTAACTACTCGAGTCAGCCAGGTCACATCTCCCATTATGCTTTATATAGTTCCCTGTAATTTTTTTTTTTTTTTTTTTTTTTTTTTTTTTTACAAACAAAATATTTTATTTACAATACAATGTAAAGGCATTTACAATTACACAAGTTGAAATAAATAAATAAATACAAATTACTTACAATTAATAATATTACTAATTTTTATTTGAGGCACGCGTACGACTGTTTATAGCCATAAATATTTCCACTTGTTTTGTGTTTGCAAGTTATTTTCAAAACACTTCATTTCAAATTCAGATTTTGTTTTTAAAAAAGAGACATATTTTTCCTTGACAGGTATGGTATTATTTAGTTTACATGTATATATGTAATATTTAGTTAATATTAGGACATGGTTAACAAATATAAAATCGCTTTTATTTGAAAAAAAGGAGTTGTCGATAATCCCAAAATGTTTGATTTCAGAAGTTAGTCTAGTATGAATATTGTTACTGCGCAGTAGTTCTTCCAAGACATTCCATATATTTTGAGCTAAATGACAATATAAAAATAAATGATTAATAGTTTCAATACTTGCATGGCAAAAGGTACATAATGTAGATGGTTCAAGTTTAAAGAGGCACAACATATTATTTGTGTAAATTATTTTGTGAATATATTTGAATTGGAAATTTTGCAATCTAATATCACAACATACATTGAATGGTAAGTTGAAAATCTTGACGGACATGTCATCATCTATATTAATGTTTAGCTCATCTTCCCATTTACATAGACTATTTGGCTTACTATATAATGATTTGATTCTTGTGGAGTAAATATCGCTTGTTTTTATATTATCTAAGTCTTTTTTGTATATAAGACTCATGTTTTGATTTATATCTTCATGCACATCACTATTTGTTGATATTGTACATTGCTGTTTATTATTTGTGAGTAGATTTTTAACTTTGTTTGATATATTTGCTATTGATGACTGAAAGCATATTGGAAGCTTCACAATATTTGGACTGATGATTTCATGAATAAACAGTAGTTGCATTTTAATGGGCACAAAATTATTAGGATCTATGATTTTTTTAAAGTGTTTATTATACCATACTAATTGGTTTTCTTTGGGGACAATTTCGTCTAAATGTGAACTATAAATTTCATACCAGTTTAATATAAGATTTTCATAAAATTGAGAGTTTATTTTAATTACTTGAGGTGTAAAATTTGCACCTAAAATTAGTTTGCCGTCATATGGTAACATACTAAATAAAAATGTTTTGATCCATACTTGGTCTTTGAGAGAGAATAATTTCTTAACCCAAAATATTGATTTACTGATAATGTGTTCCTCTAAATTAATCATATTCAACCCTCCAAGAGATCTATTTTGGCAAATTGAATTGCGCTTAACTTATCCGGGCCGTTCCATAGGTAATTATATATAATTGTATTACACTTTTTAATGACATAATGTGGTACATAGATGGCTGAGGCTTGATACAATAGTTTGGAGAAACAAAAAGTTTTAATTATTTGAATTTTACCAATCAAAGTGAGATTCCGCCCTTTCCATCTATTAATAGTAATTTCAATTTCTTCTAGTTTTTTATCAAAATTCAATTTATTCTTAATTGATTCATCAAAAGAGAAAAAAATACCCAGAATTTTTATATAATTTTTGCAGACAGTCAAACCAAGGTTATTAATAAGGTTAGGTAAATTTTTAATATTACTATTTAAATCCATGGCTTCAGTTTTTGACAGATTAATAGATAAACCTGATGTAAGACTAAAATGCCTCAAAACCTCCAAAAAGACCTCCTAAAATCCTTTAGTAAACAAGTGATATCATCTGCAAATGCTATGATTTTCAAGTCTTCATTTCCAAATGCAATGCCTTTATATTTACTATCTGAACGAACATATATACACAGTGTTTCTATGACTAGGTTAAATAAAATGGTTGACATAGGGTCCCCTTGTCGTACGCCTGATTTGATAGGAAAATATTTTGTACTATAACCATTATTGAATACTGCACATTCTACATTCTTATAAAGTGTTTTGATCCATCGTATAAAATTCCTTTTAAAGCCAAAATATCTCAGAACATCTAGCATATAATTATGATTAATACTGTCAAACGCTTTTTTGAAATCAATTGCCAACAGAAGTCCCGATATTCGTTTTTTTTTGGGCTAATGTGATACAGTCATCCATTATTCTGAAATTTTTTCTTGTATATGTCTGTTTGGTATAAATGCAGTCTGATTCGGGTGTATTAACTTGAACAAAAATGGCTTCACTCTAGTACATAAAACTTTACTTGCAATTTTAACATCAACATTAATTAATGTTATGGGTCTCCAGTTATTAATATCAGTTTTCAATTTATTTGGTTTTGGCAGAAGTTTTATAATTGATTGGCGTTGGCTAGTTGAAAAACATTCATTCTCAAAACTTTCATTTAACGCATTTAAAACAAAATTTTTAATATTCGGCCAAAAGTGTCTGTAAAATTCAGTTGTAAGTCCGTCATTTCCGGGCGAGGAGTTTAATTTAAATGAGCTTATAGCTTTTTTACATTCATTTTCATCGATTTTATATTCAAGTAATTCGGCCTCATAATCATTTAATGTGGGGTGAGGTTCATTTATGGAAATAAAATCAATCAAACTTTTATTACTAATTTTTAACTCATATAGGCTTTTATAAAACATTTCAATATTATTCATAATCTCGTGAGGTTTATCAATTACATTACCTTCTGATGTTATTAGTTTAGAGACCTTAGTTGATTTTAGTGTTTGTTTTTCCAGATTCAAGAAAAAGGCTGTATTCTTTTCACCCTCCATAGCATATTGGACCTTTGATCTCAAAATAGCACCTTTTGCTTCCTCAGTGTATAGATTATCTAATTTAGCTTTTATAATTTCATATTGATTACAATTTTCTTGGTAACAATCGTCAACTAAACTTAATTTATTGTCTAGTTCTTTTAATTCTTTACTTAATTTATCTTTTATTGTTCTCTTAACTTTTTGTTTCTGTTTACAGTAAGTTATTGTGCATGTCTTTATTTTGAACTTTATGAAGTCCCATAAGCCTCTGCGATTATTGATATCAAAATATTCTTCCTGCCATGTTTGTAACGAATTGCATATTAATTTTGTATAGGTACAATCATTTGTTAATGTTGCATTGAATGTGTCGATCTTAAAGCAAATAAATTTTACTATTTGAAGCAATTCCGACAAAGGAATTCTAAACAATCATTGAGCTTATATAAAGGAGCCAAGACTCTATGTGAAATCAAAAAACGAGAACATACTGAAAAGGTTTATGCAGATTTGTTGAATGACATAAATGACAAATCTAAATTTTGGAAAACACTTAGTTCTGTAAGACAAAAATCAACAGCTTTACCTGGGGTGACGCCAAAGCAATGGTTTGATTATTTTCAAGGTTTATTGAATAAGACATCGGACACAATCACTACGGACGCCTTTGATTTTGACTACACAGATGATTCTGATGGTTGTGAATATGACATGTTAAATGAACCAATCGGTGAAGATGAGGTTTTGAGATGTATTCAACATATGAAAGCAGGGAAATCCCCTGGACCCGATGGAATTTGTATAGATCTCATTAAATCATCACCATCCCTATTTACAACGATCCTAACAAAATTGTTCAATTCTGTGTTTAGTTCAAACTCATATTATCCTAGTTCTTGGTCTACTGCCATGATAGTACCATTGTACAAGAGAGGTAATAAATGTGAGACTAGTAATTATAGACGTATATCTCTTTTAGATAATATTGGTAAATTTTATGCATCAGTTTTAAATTGCAGATTAAAATACTGGTCGGAATGTTATGATAAGTATGAGGAAGCTCAGGCTGGCTATAGGCCACATTACTCAACATTTGATCACATATTTTCTTTGAGTGGCCTTGTGGAAAAGTACCTTTCAAAACCCAAAGGCAGATTTTACTGTCTCTTTGTCGATTTTTCTAAGGCTTTTGATAGTTTAAATCGGGCAAAATTGACGAAATTGCTTTTCCACAAGGGCATTCATGGCAAAATGCATAATGCACTACGAAATATGTATAATTCAGTTAAGAGCTGTGTCAAATTAGGCAGCCAAATAACACCTTCCTTTGAGTGTCATACAGGTGTCAGGCAAGGGTGTATTTTGAGCCCGATCCTTTTCTGCTTTTACATTAACCAACTGTTGGAAATGTTGGAAAACAGTGATGTCCGTGGTATTTTCACTATAAGTGAAGTGAAAGACATTTCAGCTCTTTTTTATGCAGACGACCTCAGTCTTGTCTCTGACACTATTGGTGACCTTCAAAGGAAAATAAACATTCTGGAAAGATCATGTCAGCTTTCTGAATTATCTGTCAATATTGATAAAACTAAAATTATTGTCTTTAGAAATGATGGTGTTATCAAGTCTATTGAAAAATGGTTCTTTAAAGGAGTAAGACTCCAATGTGTAACCTATTATTGCTATCTAGGTATCCTATTTTCTTCAAGGTTAAAATGGGGTAAGTGCCTTATAAACCTGTCCCTGAAGGCAGAAAAGGCTCTTATACCAATTACGTCATTTATTTAAAAAATCGGACACCCTCTACCACGTGTTTCCTTCAAAATTTTTGATTCTATTATAAAACCTATCTTGTTGTATGGTGCACAACTTTGGGGCTTTCAATATAGACCTGAACGGGTCCATACAAATTTCTGTAAATATGTGCTAGGCATACACAAATCGTCATCTAGTGATGGTGCTGTTGGTGAGTGTGGCCGATTCAGCTTAAGTATTTATTATATGTTAACATGTTTAAAATATTGGTGTTCCTTAGTTAATATGTCAATTGAACGTTATCCAAAACAGGTGTACCTGATGCTAAAGAGATTAGATCAAAATCTAAGTCGGACCACTTGGGTAACTCATCTGAGAATGTTGTTATTTTCTCTTGGCTTCGCATTTATGTTTTACGTTGAAAACATTGGAAATGTTAATCAATTTTTGCAATCTGTGAAATTAAGACTCAAGGATATAAATATCCAGGAGTGGTCAGCTAAGGTCATGTCACACGATAGTCTCACCGAGTACAATTCTTTTAAATTTGATTTAAGCCAAAAATTTTATTTAACATGTCATATAGGTATTAAACTGAGAAGAAATATTACCAGGCTGCGTTTAAATTTGCTACCCCTGACAGAAAACCTTTATAGGCGAGGTATTTGTAGGACCCCAATATGTCCTTTATGTGAGTGTGGAAACGAAAATGCTTATCATTTCATGTTCACATGCAAAGTTTAGGAATAAAAGAAATAGAAAACAACTATGAACAAGTATGGAAAACCTGTGTTAACGAAAACATTAAACTTTTTTCAGAATTTAATCCAGCTTCCATGTCACAAAACACCCAACCTGAAACTCTTTATGCTTGGGATTCGGAGACCTATACAGAAAAAGAAACTGGTAAAACAATACCATATGCATGTTCTTTAGTCAATTTGGAAAAGCTGCGAAAAATATTAGAACGAATAAATTGTCGTTTCCCAGATCTAAAACCCACAGATAATGTCCCTGAAGAATTTTATGAAAAAATAAAATGAATATAGTTCATATATTTGTAGGTACAGATTGTATAGATCAAATGTTAAAATATTTAGGAAATGCTGATCAAAAACAATTAACTTTAGTTTCTCATAACGGTAGTGGTTTTGATAATTGGATTATTATCAAAAATATGTCGAAATTAACTCATTGTTCTCTCAAAACCACAAGAGGCATACTTCGTTTACCAATATCTAATATATTTACAGAAAAGTCTTTACAGAAAAAATGGAATAATGAAAAGAAGTTTAACAATGATAACAATTATCTTCAAAAATTAAATTTCACTTGTTCATATCAACATGTAGCAAGAAGTTTAAAAGATTGGGGTAAATCATCAGAATTACCAATGAATTTAAGAAAGATTGATTTAGATATTGCGTCTATAAACGAATCAAATTGGGAGTCCCGAAGAGAAGAATGGGAACCTTATGCTAAAAGAGATACAATATGTTTAGGCATATGTTTGATCAAATACAATCACGTTATGACATCTATGATAAATCAAAGTGTAATAAATAATTTAACAGCTCCTGCCTTATCTCTTAAAGGTTGGTATCATCTGTATAAAGGAGAAAAAGTATATTCTCACGTAGATCGATTCATCAGACATTTAAACATTTCAACATAATAAAATTCAAATCGGATAAATTAGATGAAATTTGTAAAGTACTACAACATCATTTAAATATAACTGATTCTGATATAATTGAGTTATTCAAAAAATACCAACAGTCTACTAAAGATTTTAACGAAGAGTTGAAGAAAATCTCTTGTTCTAAATTAATGGCATTTGACGCTAACGGTCTTTTTGCCTCTGCTATGTGTGATGGTGAATACCCAAAAACTGAATCAGCAAGAGCTATAAAAGATTATGAAAAGGTAGAATTTGTAAAGTTTTTCAATAAACAACAATTTAGACCAAGGTGTGCTATTTTATCTGTTTGGTTTGAGTATCCAGATAATATGTTTTTTCAACCAATACCAGCCAAAGACAAAGTAACTTACACTGTTATAGAGGATGATAAACCTAAAGAAAAATCTGGTGATAAGATACGATTTAGAAATGGATTTTGTAATGACGTTCTCACTTCTGTTGACATACAGGAAATTGTTCGAGCTGGTGGAAAAATTATCAAAATATTAGATGGGATAGTCTATGAAGAAAATTTCAAAACACCTCCTTTTAAAGACTATGTTTTAACTTTAAAAGAAGAAAGAAACAAATATAAACAACAGGGAAATTGTGTTGGCAGTGACTGTATGAAATTACTTGGTAATTCTTTGTACGGAAAAAGTGTTCAGAAAGATATAAATACAGAATTTCATTTATGGTCTGAAGATACTCTTAAAGCAAATTTCGATTCAAATATAAAACGTTATGAAAAAGTAAATGAACAACAATATATAGTGGAAAAAGAAAAGGAACAACCTGAAATTATCAAACCAACAAAAACAACAAGATTAACACCGAGTCACTTGGGTTCATTCATCTTAGCACATAGCAAACGAATAATGAATAATTTTATTCATGTTATTGATGGTTTTAGAAAACCAGAAATATATTATACTGATACCGATAGTTTATACATATCAGATAGGAATTGGGATTAACTTCTGAAACGGAATATGGAAAAGGAAAGAATGATTATGGAGATGGTGGTATAATATTTGGTTTATATTTGGCTCCAAAAGTAAAATACAATATCATTCTAACTTCTAATGGAGAATTAGTGGAAAAGAAAACTTTTAAAGGATATACAAAATCAAAGTTGAGTGTGGAAGATTATTTAAAATTAGCCAATGGAAAAGATAATGAAAACGAATTCGATAAACCTTGGAAAAAAAGTTTTACAGATGGTGTGGTAATTCCGAAAGATAAACAAAAGAAAGTATTCAAACATAATTTGAATTTGATTAAAAGAAAAGCACCAAACAGAAATGGAATTATCTATCCTTATGATAATAAAGATGAAGTTAATAAGGTTAAAAATTACGAATTCGACGATTACGATTATATAATTTTAGATGAAGATGAGGAAACGTGTAATTGAATACATATTTCTTCCTCACCAAAATCTAAATATCTTCCACGTCCATCTTTTATATCTAAATTGATATCTTTAATACCTGTGGTATTTATTGGAAGATATGTTGTTTGAAACGGTTTTCTACTATTCTATAACCGATTGGAACCGTAAACGTTGGAATACTGAAAATGATTTGTTGTTTGTTTTTATTGAAAAATCCACCATCCACCAAATTGCAATGAATATTGATGATATCGATATCGTTTTCAATATTTGCTTTATAGGGAGCAAGTGTAGATTGGGTATACAATTTCTTTTCAAAACCTAATAATTCATTTATTGAGTTTTCTACATTGAAATCTACTTTTTGTTTCGGTCTCAAATTTAGTTTTATTTTGTTCAGATTTAAATTGCCTTCGAATTCAATATTTGGTCTGTCCTTATGACTTCCGACAAATTGAGATATATATTCGTTGATGGAAACATATTCATAACTTCCTGGTAATAATGTTAATAATTTAAATGTTCTTCCATCGTCTTTAGAAATTTTCAATTGGTTATTCTGTTCACTAACATTTCTTATTGAATTGTAAACTGAAAAATATTTTAGTCCTAACTTATAGTTTTTATTTGAATCTAGTTCACATTCATAATCTAGGGTTAATCTTATTTTCGAGGACTTAGATGTTATTATGAAAAACTCCTCATCCATTTTTTAAAACATTAATATAATCGTCTTTTTCTATTATTCCTTTTTGTAATAATCTTTTTAAAATAGCGTGTATTTCATTTGAATCAGATTGATGTCCATGTTTCATTGCTTCAATAATTACATTAAGTCTTTTAAGAAATTGTTCGGGATCATCTGATAAAAAAGTTATACCTTCTCCGGATATCAAATTATTGAATTCGTCTATTTCTTCTATGATTGGATTATTTTCACCATATTCATCCGATTCATCAACTTCATTCATGGCTTTGATATGTAGCTCAACTTCTTTCATTCTGTTTGTTATTGCTCCTGTCTTTTTAGTATCAATTAGAAGTTTTAAGTACTCTATTAAATCAGTGTAATTGGCAATGGCAATATCCCCTCCGTTCATCAAATCTATTATTCCGTGTGTTAATTTATATATAATGGGTTTTGTATCTATCTTGAATTGAGGGGAACGATGATCGAACAATATTCTATAATCATTGAATAATAACCCATGATCATCCACAACTGGTTTAATAGACTTGGGTAAAGTGGGGTCAGGATTTGAAAAATAACGTTTTATATCATCAAGTGATTTTATAAAAAATTCATTTTCTGGGACATTTTCTATTGCAGGAGGTGAAACATTTTGTATAGCAGGAATATTTTCTTGTTGTTTTAATAGAGGTTTAAATAAAGTTGATAAACTCTCCTCCATTCCCATTTGCGATAATCTTCTATCTTCAATTTTAGATTTTAATTTATCTTTAGTTTTAATGTATTCTTTATTTCTCTTTAATATTTTATTCCAATCAGTCATTTTTAATTGCAAATATTTGTCATGACTTTTTGTCCTGCTTGTTTTCTGGTATTAACAAAGATATATCCATGGTCGTCAGGATTGCTCCATTGTCTTCTACAAAGTTTTTTAAATTCATCTTTCTCCATACCATGAATTATTGATTGGAGTATTTGAGATAGATCTATTCAAACAAAATAAAACAATTAGCGTTCTTTCTAATAAACATTCCGTCCATTCCATAAAATGATTGAGATTGGTATATACAATGACAATTGTGATGTCTTCCTTTAGTAAAGAATTCTTGTTGAACTGTTTGGTTTGATTGTGCTACACAGTCATCGAAAATGACCAGGTTTTTCCTTTTCTTGTCGATATTAGACAACTCTAAATCATTCACATTCTTGGTTAGTAAAACTTTAATATTAGTTGGTGTTAATGATGGGTTGTTTTCTTTTATACAATAATTTATAAATTCTTCAATAGTTTTGTCATTTTGAAGATCTTCATCCTGTTCATAAATTCGAAATATTTGCTGTATGTCTTCTTTTTGTAAATATTCTAAGGCTTTAAGAAATTGATAATATTATTGATCTGGAGTTGATGTATAAATGTAAAGGGAATTAAAATCTAATAATTTGGGTGTTGTCAACATCTTAAATAAGAGGTGAGTTTTTCCTGATCCTGATTGACCAACAATACACATTAACATTGGATTTTGTGGAAACCTATCTGAATGTTTAAATTTTGCAGCCATTTTTTAATGAGGATTTAATACAATACCGTCTCCTTTGTATTTCGAAAGATACAAACCATCACCACTGCGAATGTGATTAAGTATTAATCCCTCTCCCTCTTTTTTAATCTCAGTTTCACCCGTATCGATTTGATCAATTGACTTAGACAAACCTTCTTTTACTGTTTTCTTGGTTGCGTGATTGAATTGTTTAACGCTTGCTAAGATATCCTTGATTCCCGAACCTTTGGCTAATTTTTCCATTTCTAAATTATGTCTACGTTTTTCTCTGTTTGCAGCGTCTTCGGCTTTTTTCTTATTTACCGCTGACGCTATACCACTAGCTCCACCGGCAAAAGCACCTGCAGCTGCTAATCCCCCGAAAATTAATGGGAAAAGAAACAGAAATCCACCTTCTTTAGCTTGCTTGTCTATTTCGTTCTAATTGATATTGTCCAGTACTTTATGATTTTTTAGTTTGTTAATAATTGATTGTGAAATATGTATCTTTATACCATTATAAGTAATTGTTTTCGGTTTCCCTTTTTCGATTGATTCTAATATTTTAACGACTAAAACTTCTGGTTTCATTTTTAAAGATAGAATTTTTATTCTATTCTATTCATCTTTCTATCCATTATATTTATGATATGACGAGATTCCTCTAACAAAAGACAATACCCTACCATATCTCCTGCTGTTTTTTCAATGTATACAGACAACTGTACGCCTGTTTTGAACAAATCTTCTTTATGAGCAGAGAGATCAAAACAAAATATAGGGTAATTCAAAATAAAATCGAAATAATTAAACTGTGGTACATTTCCAAATAATTCGCTCATAAGCTTATAGTTTCTATACAACTCATTAAAGTCCTTGGTATCAGGGTCAATTTTTAACGGGAGGCTAGGATACGAATCAGAGTTTAATCTGACTTGAACCCTTTTTATTTTAGGATCTCCAAAGTTGTCACCAGTTACTTTAAAAAGGTTGTTGTTGTTCGTTTGTGAACCTGGAAGATTTTTGAAACCAAGTATAAAATATCTCGCTGGTTTTGTGGTATTTGTCACTTGCCATGTGAAATTCTCCCCTGTGATTGTTATCGATCCAATAGTATTTCTTCTTAAAAATGCTATTTCAATATCTTTTTTCAAACTACTAAGAAGTCTTGTTTCTACTTCGATTGTTGGGGTTATTACTTGCACGTATAATTGGATGCCGGTTATTTCTAATTTAGCATTTGAATTGTTTTCTCCAAAAAATATTCTATTATTTATTAATCTTTGAAGATGGATTTTGAAGGGTAGACCAATATAAACTTTCCTGTGCTCAAGTAGTCCAAAGAGGGGATATAAATTCCAGTTTATGTACGAACCCCAGCTATTTCTGTCAATAGGTTTATTGTAAAATACGACCCTCTGTTTATAACCTTCATTATTTTGAAATTTGGTGATATTGATCAAATTGTTAACACTAGTTCTAACTGCCGCCAGGTTGGCGTCTGCTGCTACATTTTCTTGTTGAGACTGTATTTCCCCATCTCCAGTGTCTGGCATCCAACCCGATGCCGTTGTATAATTTTTTGGATACAAAAGAGTTTTAAGCATTGTGTCAAACTCACCTGGCTGTTTGATTGTTTCAATTATATTTGAGCCTGTCCAACTGATGAAATCGCTTTTGCCCCCGAGGATATAAGGTCTTTGTTTTTAGTTACAAAGGATGTAACCTTTGGTATAAGGGACATCAATCCAGATAAGAAACCATCGCCGGTGTAATTAAACTTTTCCTTTTCAGGCTTTAAAATCAATCCCATATTTTTAATAGAGTAGATTTGATCATTTGGATTCCCGATTAAATAACTCTTTTGTAAATTAGAAGCTTTCAGACCACAATGGATATTTTTAATAGAGTAGATTTGATAATTTGGATTCTCGATTAATGGGAAATAACTCTTTTGTAAATTAGAAGCTTCAGACTACAATTGATTTTTTACAACCAAGTGCGTGCAGATAAGAGATAGGAAGACAAAGAGAAAGTTACTCTTACAAGAGAAGGAATTCATGATAGACCAGAATCAATTCTTAGATATTCCTTCATACAACATTAATAAAGATAAATCCTAGATATAAATTCTTCACCCCTTTTCATGTTAATCCTACAGAGTGAAATAAATTCGAAAGTCTTGTAGAAGTAACTAAGGGGGAATGGGGGGATTTTGTTTGTATAAATCGTGATAATAATATATTAAAGGGGCACAGTCTTGATTTGTTTTGGACAATCATCCGACAGCCTCAAACACATGAAATCTTTTGTTTAGCTAATCGGAAATAGCCTACAGAGCCTACCTTTGAAATTTGAGCCTTCAAATCCATGGGTATACATATTTATCCGTGTTTGAAAATCATAATGTCTTAAGATATTATGAACGTCCCGCCATATTGGAAAATCAAAGAGTTATAAATAGACTACTGCGCAGGCCCACACTGATAAAACAAAAAGAAAGTACATGTAATAACAATTGTAGATTTTGTCAACAGGACACACAATTTTCAGACTGACTGAAGACCAGACGCGTACAGCACGGAAAAAAATAAAAAGTGAAATTTTTGAGGTATATTTCAAGGTATTTTGCGATTTTCTTAGAGCTTGAGTATTTCTGAGGAATGTTTAAATGTAACAAAGGCCCAAAACGACCCCTACAAATCAAGATTGTGCCCCTTTAAGGAGATCATCCAAATTTTTTTCTCAGGGTAGAACTCCAACAATATTATAAAAATGAATGATTTCATATCAATTCTTTCCCTTTATTGTTAATCCTACAGAGCGAAAACAAAGTCGAAAGTCTCGTAGAATTAACTAGGGATTTTTTTGATAAGAATATGCGATTATATAAGGTTATATATAGATGAATACAATGAATGATTTATACCACAAAATTAATAAATTAAGGATCAAGGATTTATCTTCATTAATGTTATATGTTAGAAATCAAAGAAAAAACTCTGGTGTATCACAAATTTCCTCTCATGTAATTTCACTCTCTTCATCTACCTTCTCAAATCTTGTCTCCACCATCCTTTTGGTCAGAAAGACAGAATTTGGAATTGGTGAGTGAAAACACTTCAGGTTTGAATATAACGACACAGAAACACAACTTGAAGAACACTTTCCTTACCCCGACATCATGAACTATCAAAATATCTCAATCAGAATCCGATAATCCCTTCATTAGATAGATTAATTAACGAAAACACAGACCACTTATAAAAACCTGTTATATGTTTCAAAATGGCTTCCTTAATTGACAAATAGCTGCCTGTTACACAATACTAAACTATAAATAGCACGTGACTTGTGTGAGTAAAATACAGTCATTGAATATATATAATAAATGTTCAATCTATAATATTAACTAGTCAAATAAGTGTAATTATGAGCTGGAAGATGTTTCTCACCTTTATATTTAGCCCATGGAAAACCAGGAAGTTTAGTTAGAGATTTCTGAATGTCACCTGATCCAAAATAGATTTTAGGGGAGTGAATGTTTATAAAAGACATTTTTTTGGTCTATTTATTCTAAGTAGTAATATCTAAGAATTGATTCTGGTCTATCATGAATTCCTTCTCTTGTAAGAGTAACTTTCTCTTTGTCTTCCTATCTCTTATCTGAGAGTATTTAGATATCCGGTAGACCGGAGTGGAGCAAAGCGAAATGGCGGGATGCCAGATATCTAAATACTCTATTACTAATGTGGATAAAACAGAATTTATCAACATAAGTGGATTCAGGTCAGATAAGGACCTTGTCCCCAGTGATACCATCAAAATACTGGGAATCTACTTTGGCAAAAACTATATATACAAAAGATGTTTCTCACCTTTATATTTAGCCCATGGAAAACCAGGAAGTTTAGTTAGAGATTTCTGAATGTCACCTGATCCAAAATAGATTTTAGGGGAGTGAATGTTTATAAAAGACATTTTTTTGGTCTATTTATTCTAAGTAGTAATATCTAAGAATTGATTCTGGTCTATCATGAATTCCTTCTCTTGTAAGAGTAACTTTCTCTTTGTCTTCCTATCTCTTATCTGAGAGTATTTAGATATCCGGTAGACCGGAGTGGAGCAAAGCGAAATGGCGGGATGTCAGATATCTAAATACTCTATTACTAATGATAAAACAGAATTTATCAACATAAGTGGATTCAGGTCAGATACGGACCTTGTCCCCAGTGATACCATCAAAATACTGGGAATCTACTTTGGCAAAAACTATATATACAAAAACTGGAACGTGGCCGTCAATAAAATAACTGCTCTACAAATCACTCATGTACAACGGGCAGAGAACCTCTCTTTCAAGGAGCGCCAGCTGGCGCTGAATACCTACCTCGTCAGCCTCACACAATATATCTTGAAAATCATACCACCACCTCCTGATATCCTAAAAATACTACCCACACTAGTATATGAATTTATCTGGGCTGACAATCCAATCCAGCGCCAGTAAGGACAAAACTATTCCCCTTGTGACTAGAACACACCAGATAACCAATAACGTAAATGTTTTAAGAAACTTCTTTTATAGCAGAGACGTGGTTACATAAACATAAGAAAAAACAAAAAGGGATGATCTTGGTAACAAACGAGACTCATGAGAGGAGAGTGAATAAGAAGGGGGATAACTCTTACAAGATATTGGCGCAACCTCCTTTTGGGGGGGGGGGGGTGTTACTTAAAAGAAAAATAAAGTGTCACATACCATGGACATGTAGCCTTGAAAACAATGTAAACATACAAAGACATATAATTACAAAAGTAAAACTAAAGGTTAGCACAATCGTCATTGAGTAGACTGCTCTCTGGTGTGCGGGGATTATTCTGCCCCATGTTAAACATAATCCACAAAAGGCACTAGACAATATCAAAAGTCCATGACCTAGTCTTTAAATTTGTCGGGCAGTTTTCTCGTACGAGTAGGTCGTGTACTAGGTTGTGTAGACTCGTCACGAGGAGTATTAGCTACAATCACTGGGTCCGGTGGGGGTGCGTTTGATAAGCTGGTACATAGATCATGTCCAGATTCAGGGATTGGTGGTGGAAGAGCGCTGATTTCCAATGGTATGGGCGGATCCGAAACTGGATGTGTATTGAGAGTGTCAAGGTCGTCTGGTTCATCGTCCTGACTAGTGGGGGTGTACTGGTCGGAACCTTGAAGCATTCAGACCGTTTGACGTGATAACTGTTGTCTCTGAGATGGTTGCCGACGAATTTGCGTACGTCACACCATATGCCATCGATGTGTACGACTAAATATCGATCGCGTGCCTTTGATTTATTGCTGTCATTGTGAAGGTAGACTACATCTCCAACCTGAAGACTTGTAACGTTTGCAATTTCACCCCTGGGTGCTTTACTCTTTTCACTATGGGGATGGTTTGTCTGTCTACGAGTATATTGGTCAAGAATTATATGGTGATCAGACACTTGAAGTTGGGTGTTAGTGAATTGGTCGCGTTGCATGAGCATTTCTCGAGCAGACATACCATTGGCACGTAATCTTGAATTAAGGGAAGCGACGGCGATTGCTAATGTCGTATCACTGACATGTCCCAGTACCGATTCTAAACGAATTCACTCGTGTTGTAATTCTTGAATAGCTTTTTCGGCTACGGGGTTCTTGTTTTTATTCTTTACACGACCGATCTCGATAGCAATTCAATATTGTTGGAGTAACGGGTCATTTATGATGGAAACGAATCCGGGAGCTGGATCCGTCTAACGGATGGAGTTCAATACACATTTCAAGAAGAGCGGTTTTAAGGGTAGGACCCCGTTCATCACTAAGAAAACGAGCCTTAGTGTAAGAGGTCACACACTCACGAACGACGAATATTATCTGGCGTTCTCTCCTCATAACATCTACCGCAAACTCTAATCCTTCTTGCTAAGTTGGACTTCCTGTGGATTGTTCAATTACTGTGTTCGACGTGTTTTTGAGAGAAGCAGATTGGTGGAATTGAGAACAGATAACGTCAATAGATTTATCCAAATCTAATGCAAAAAAATATCTATGTATAACCTTCTTCATTTGAAACGGAGATGGGTGGCTCAACTGGGCGGTAAGAAGTCCGTTTAGAACTTGTCGGGGAACTATGATACACTCCCTAGCAGGGCAGAGTGGATCGTTGCGACGTACAACTAATAAGTCGTCCTTTGAAATTGTGGCGTGATTAAGGTACCGTTTTATATCTTTAATATCGGTCTGCTTTTTTGAAGGTCTTGTGCCTTGTGTGAGGTGTGCATGTGTTCGACGAAGGTCTTTGTACTCGTGTTGTAGAGAACGCCAAGATGATCTGGTGGTGAAGGGAAGACGTTCAGATCCATTGATAATATCAGTAACTGAAACATCTCTAACCACAGATTCAGAGACTTCGTCAATAAAGGAACACACCTGACAGGTGTGATCTGTGCATTCGGAGGGTATGTTGGCTTTGCCAGCAATGTTTAAAATATTTGCTTGATAGCGACTCACAGTCGAAAGAAAAGTAGCTACGCGAGGGCTTGCCGAAAATTCACCTCGGCATAACTTTTGGAACTGTACATGAGTGTTTGGACTGTACGATATATGGGCTGAAGTGTTTCGTAGCTAGACCGATTGATAAAGCCTCTATTTCACAAGGCAACCAGGTTGATTGTTGTTGTTTTAACTTGGCGCTAAAAAACAGCAAGGTGAAGTTTGTCTTCGCGGGACACGTAAAGAGTGGCTCCAATCCCTGGTTTTCGCACAGCACCATCTGACACTATCCATAGTTTATCATCGGGTCGTGGTAGGGTAATTGACTTGGATGAATGAAGAGCTGTTTGTGCTGTCTGGAATGCTGTTAAAAGACTGTCAGACCATGTGATTTTTTCTTTAGAGTTACGACCAGCAGTAGCACCGTCCAGAGGAGCCATAAATGTTGCACATCCCCCAATTACTCTGGCTAACACCTTGTAACTACCAACAAAGGACCTGAGACCGTGGACGGTAGTAGGTGGCGAACATGACGATAAGGTGGCAATTCGATGAGAGCTAGCCTGCAAGGTACCTAGCTTCCAATGCCACCCTAGAATTGACACCGACTTGGGAGCGATGACAGTTTTGGCAGCAGATAGTTTTAGATTGTTGTAGTTAAGTGTCGATAGAAGTCGTTTCCAATTAGTTAGGAGTTCTTCTGGGGTGTTTGCGCCGCAATATAAGTCATCTGCTAATTTGACTACGATTCCGTCCTCTAATAGGTCGCCCAAGACACGACATAAAAGTTCTTCCAAGGATGTTTCAGAACCAGGCATACCCATTGCTGATCTGGCATATACGCGAACTCCCTTATACGGTGTTGCACCCCACAATATTTCATTGAGTTCTTGTGTAATGGGATCTGATAAAATGCAGTTGTGAGGTCACATTTAGTAAGGTATTTCCATTTACCAATATGTCTCAAGGTTGAGTCGACGTCAGGCATAACTGATGGCTGGGGCTTAGTGTACCTACCAACATCGGCGAAGGCAGTGACCAAACGATATCCTCCATTAGGTTTCTTTATTAGGAATGAAGGATTCAAGTATTCAACTTGAACGCCAATAGTTTCAGGTTTTGTGAAAACACCCAAATTTTCGAGCTCGTCAAATTTATGCTGGAGATCAACGAGTTTATCCTTGGAATACTGAGGTAAACGTCCCTTTCTCTGTGTGGGTTGGACAGGCCCCATGTGAACTATAGCTTTGAATGGACCGGATGCTCCATTGTATCCAGGGGAGTGAGGATCAAAGGTATCATCATATTCTGATAGCACAGTTTCAAACTTGTGTTTAATGGCAGAGGGTAAAATTGAGTCTGGATCAAGCTGAACTGATGACGAGTGAAGGGTTGTGTTGTGTTGGGGCGTCACGCTGTTTGGTGTACCAACAAGAGGTTCTGTGGCGTCTTGTACGTTCGCTGGTATGTGGACAGGGCGTATCTGACAGAAATGTTCGCCCCTTTTCAAAAGCTGTGGAGAGATAGTTTGGTTTGGTATTCGTATCTTACCAGACACACTCTTGATCATGCCTGGCTCTGGCCACGTTTCAGAGAGCGTTGTGTTTGGAACCCTTGTGTCTGTGCGCTGTTCAACTGCGAATGTTTCATCTCCAGAGCTGTACTCTTCTGGAATTGGAAGCTCTATATAATCTCCTGGCCATATGGTTGTTGTGACTTGAGGGGCACGTAAGATACATGCTCGTCTCACCCTGTGTAGGGAGCATGAAGTTGTATCGTAAGTAATGTTCGTATTGTCACTAAAGATGATTTGGCGTCTTGCAGGGCGTATGCTGATGTCGTTAGACTCCATGAAGGGCATGCCGGCTAGAATGTCCACGTCCAAGTTTTCCACAATGAGACCCTCAAACAGAAATGTCATATTATCACGACTCAGGGTAAATCTAGTCTCGCCTGTGACTGCCAGGGGTGAAGACCCATCGGCTTGGTGGGCGCTTTGGGAGCTGGCCTTAGATACGATTCCTAGTCTAGCTGCGGTTGACTGCCGTATCATGTTACCGGTCGCACCACTGTCAAGTGTGACTCGTACTGTGTGATGACTGTGAAAGGTGTCAAGGTAGGGCGATTGCCTGACTTGTACACGTAGAGTGGAATTAGACGGGGAATATTAGGGCTAACTTCCTCAGGTTCGGGGTCAGGTGAAGCATCCTCGTCAAGAATATGGGCTATTTGACGAGCCTTCATCATATTCTTCCGATCATGTTCAGGTAAAAACCTTCATTCGCTGAGATAGTGTTGGTGTGTTGGACGACCAGCCGCCTTACATAAGGGACATGTTTTAGATGAGCGAACAACTTGTGATCTTTCGGGTCTCTGCACGTATGGCCTTGATTTTGAAGAAGTTTGAACTGTAGAAGTGCGCATGACTTTGGCTTCTTCAATGGTGTGTAATTCATCACTAAGGGAGGTTAAAGTCTGAGATATATCTGGTTTAATAGAAGCTAATGTTCGAGAACGCAGTTCTGTACCATACCGTTGTTTTACTAACATTGGTAAGTTTTTATTTATAAGCTGGAGCCAAGTAAGGACTACAAAGTTTTCCAAAGACGGTGACAATTCCTCGTCTTCATCAAGTGTTGCACCATGGTGAGAAATGCCCCCATCACGGCGAATCAAATTGTCTTCGACGAAAGCCATAAGTCGTTGGTACAGGTCTTCCGGTTTTTCATCAGATTCGAGTTTGATGTCGGAAAAATCAATGAATTGTGCCCCGGTGGACTGGAAGCCGTAATGTAGTCTAATGGTTTGCCAAATGACGTCTAGTGACCTTGAACTCCTAATAATGGTATTTCTTGAGATTATAGGACAATAGTTCGCAATTTGCCCAAGCATTAATTCCAAGATACTAACTTTTTGTTGGGCTGTTAATCTTCTGTTGGCTTCGACTTCGTCTCCATCATCGGTAAACCCCCTTAGAGGTGTTGATTTCGAATTCTTGTCCCACGTGACTCCTACAGTCAAAAACAGTTAGAATTTGGTATCCAAAGAAAGTGTGTACAGGATATTTTGCCTCCAATTTTCATATGAATTGACGGTCTCACTTTTGGTGAGACACCACTGCTTAGGTGCGCGATGAGTACTCGCCATGTTCTACAACGTGAAATGGTTAAATGTTAATACAATGTTGTGTATTCGAGACTGAAAAGTCTAACTGGCCACTCGATTAACGAACGGAGAAGATGAATATCGCTTACTTTTACAAGTTTAGAAAGTTTTTACGTGAATCCGGAACTCCAGCCACCACGCCAGTAAGGACAAAACTCTTCCCCTTGTGACTAGAACACAACAGATAACCAATAACGTAAATGTTTTAAGAAACTTCTTTTATAGCAGAGACGTGGTTACATAAACATAAGAAAAAACAAAAAGGGATGATCTTGGTAACAAACGAGACTCATGAGAGGAGAGTGAATAAGAAGGGAGATAACTCTTACAAAATATTGGCGCAGAAACAATTAAAAGACAAACTCTTATGCTGCCTCTGGATCAGGGTGGCCTGAACATCACAGACATTAACAACAAAATCAAAATAAACCATATACAACTTATAAATAAATTTATCTACACGCCCACTTACCAACATGCATGGATGGCACTATTAAAATACTGGCTTGGGATCCCCCTCCGTAACCTTCAATCACTCCACTTATCAGATACAGTTACATGTACTATCATGGAACCACCTTTAATCAACAAAATCAAACAAACTTACCAACAATACCCCAACAGTATCAACTACCACCAAAAAACAGCATCCAAATCCATCAATCTAAAACTCAACCATCTCACAGATCATAAACCAAAATTAATAGCACAACATCCAAATTTAAACATAACTCAAATTTCAAAATATCAAAATAATACTTACCTAAATAATAGACAAAAAGATTTCACTTACCTCCTTCTTCATTCTGGCATTTTCACTAAAACAATCCAACAATCCAGAACCTTCTATACCATCAGTACCTTTTGTAATTACTGTAAAACGAAAAAATCAGCAAGACCCATAGGACTTAATATTCACCACAGTGTAGGCATAGCACCCTTTGTAGTACCATTTAATACAACCAGTAATAAAGCAAGTAAAATAGTTCAAACCCATTATAAGAGTCTTCAAGAGAAATTTCCTCATGTCTATAAACAGAAAATGATAGTGGCATATTCAAAAAATCAGAACTTAAATGACAACCTTGTTCATAGCAAACTTAAAATAATCTGTACTTAACAAGTACTATACTTCTCGCCCATCGGGCGAGTTATTTTATTTTTTTCTAATTTCAGATCAGAAGAGAAGAAAATCATCCAACAGATCCAGATCCCAATTTCTCAATAAGATATTTGTTCCACCCTAGGCCTGTACATTTGGTAGATTCAATCCCTCCCTTCCCCGAAATCTAATACTGTCCGTGCCAGGCCAGACCAGATAATTTATTTTGACTTGGGATTCCTTGTATTATATCATCCTCTTTATGTATTTTTCACGCTTTTAATTTTTATTTGAGTTTTGTATATATTGTATATGTATTGATAATGAAATTTGTTCCTCTGTACATGTAACAAACTTCCACTCTAAAAATTTGCATTAGTCCCCATTATTATATTATTATTTGATCACTTTTTTCATTGTTATAGTTTGTATTTCTTTGTTGTAAATTGTACTCTGAGATAACCTAATCCATCTTAATTACTAATCAGATATAATCAAAATTTTTTATTAGTTCTCATTAATCCAATCCATAATTACTGGACTTTTACTGGTTGAAGGACGTTATTTTGCTTATTCTGTATTTTTGAAAGTCCAAATTGAAAAACAAGCTTGATGGAACTGGATAATGAAAGCCCCGCTGTGTTTTTGGGATTACAACCCCCATCACCTCCGCTCTATTCACAAGGTAACCCACCGAGACAATTCGGAGTCCAACAAAATTTGTTTGATCTGCTAGGACTTATAACTCAACGTCTCCAAACCATCGAGAGCCAAAACATAGAGACTAACACAAGGCTACAAAAACTGGATGATATCAACAACACTTTACAGAATGTGGTTACCAAGGTAAAAAACTTAGAAGAAAGATTCAACCAGCTTTCAATGCAGTGTCAGTCGTTTGATGCCAAAACTAAGACATTATCTGATACCATGGAAAAGGTTAAAACCGATAATTCCGAATTACGCCAGGAACTGTTGAAAATCACATTGGAGAATGAGAAACTTAACTCTCAGGTGGATCATCTAACATCTGCCATGACAGAAGCACAGACCCGTTCCATGAGATGTAATCTGGTATTCACAGGCATTCCTGAAAACAGAACAGTTCAAGGAAAAAACGGTAAATTTTTTGAAAATTCAGAAGAAACTTTGAATAACTTCATGGAAAATGAGATGAAAATCCCCAAGGAATCTCTCCCTGAACTGGAAGTCGTTCATCGATTTTCCTCTGAACGCACTAATGACAATGGAAAAGTTATACCTAGACCTATTGTTGCTAAATTCCTGAAACTCAAAGAAAGAGAAACTGTGAAGAAACTAGCCCCATCTGTCCTTTACAATAAACCATTCGGAGTGAATGAACAATTTCCTAAAGCTATAGAAGCAAGACGTAAAGAACTCTATAAGGTCATAAAACAGGCAAAGTCTTTAGGTCATACTGCGAACTTTGTGAAGGATAAACTATTTATAAATGGTAAAGTGTATCTTGGCGACACCAATAATCCATCCTTCGATTCGTATGTAAATAACAAACCAACAACTGTCAAGAGCTCTGAAGCAGGAACGGCAAAGCAAGCGTCCACCAGCAAATAGGATAATGCCCGGGAACACATTAAACTAGTTGCATGGAATGTACATGGATTGGCAACTAAAGTGTCAATAACAGATTTTGTGAAATTTGTTAACTACTATGATACCCTTTTGTTATCAGAGACTTGGCTTAAGGGAGATACTCTTCTAGAATTGAATGGTTTCGAAACTCTAGCTTGTGTCAATAGAATGTCTGTCTACAAGGATTCTACCTCCAGAAAGAACTCAATTTGTGGTGGCCTTGCGATCTTTATCAAGCTTGTTGAAAATTTTCATGTAAACGATATGGTACAGTTGATTCCGTATTTAATGAAATTTCAAATAAATTAACTTGTATTGTTGAAAATATATATTGCAAAGATGTGAAACCAAGTAATAAGTCTTATAGATATCCCCTTAATAAGTGGTTTAACCAAGCCTGTCATAAAGCTAAGTCAGAATTTAAAACGGCACGTAATGTCCACATTGTAACTAAATCTGAATGCAGTAGAGTTAATTTTGTAAAAGCCAGAACTAATTACAATAATGTAACTAAAAAAGCAAAATATGATTATGATATTATGGAAGGTGAACAAATTAGCAATCTTGCTAAATCTAATCCAAAACTTTTCTGGAAAAAGATAAAGCCTTCAAAAAATAGTATCTCAAGCGAGGCACCCTTAAGCAATAGTGATTTTTACGAGCATTTCAAAGATGTTTTTGGCAACTTTCATGTTACTGATGATGATGACTCTATGGATAGCTGTCCGATAATCGAAATGCTTGATTCTGAGATTTCAGAAGATGAGGTAAAGAAAACAATAAATAGCCTCAAAGATGGTAAAAGTTTTGGTATTGATAACCTACCTGGTGAATTTTTTAAAACATGTTTGATTATTTTAGCTCCATTATTAACAAAGTTATTTAATATTAAATTTTCAAATGGTAGCTATCCATTATTATGGACTGAAGGTATTTTGGTTCCTGTCCCTAAGAAGGGAGATTTAAGAAAGCCTGATAATTATAGAGGTATCACTCTTATTTCAATCTTTGCAGAGATATTCTCATTAATTTTAAATAATCGTCTTCTTGAATGGTGTGAATTGAATAATAAATTCTTTGACAGCCAATTTGGGTTTAGACCAAAGAGAAGTACCACAGATGCAATTTTCACTTTACATGGATTGATTTCCCAAACTTTAAACAATGGTAATAAGTTATACACAGCATTTATTGACCTTAGGAAAGCTTTTGATAAAATATCGCATAGTCTTTTGTTTTTTAAGTTATTTCAAGCTGGGGTGAGCTCCAAATTTATTAGTATTATTAAAGCTATTTATAATGATGTTTTTATCAGAATTAGAAGTCATTCTGGGTTATCAGACAAGTTTCGATGTCATCTAGGTGTTAAGCAGGGTGAGCCCATGTCACCAATCCTATTTTTACTTTTTATACATGACCTGGAAAATTATATTAGTTCCAGTATCTTCAATAATGTTTCGTTCTGCTCTATTAGTACTAAAATTATCTATCTTATATTGTTTGCTGATGATACTGTTTTATTTGCAAAAAATCCCTTTATGTTACAACTCCTTTTAGATAAATTTAATGAATATTGTAAATTATGGAAATTAGAAATTAATATTGGTAAAACGAAAGTTGTAGTTTTTAGAAAGGGGGCAAATAAAATTCGTCATAAATGGTTTATCAACAACGAAGAAGTTGAATTTGTAGACTCTTATATATATCTTGGAGTGCTCTTATTTTATAATGGTAATTTTTTTCAAACACAGAAACGGATAAAAGATCAGGGAAGAAGGCTTTATGTGCTTTGCACAATGTATTTTCTAATTTTAAATTATCTGTTAATGTTAAATGTAATTTGTTTGATTCTCTTGTTAATTCAGTTTTATCATATTCTTCTGAGGTTTGGGGCTTTCACCTTAGTAAGGACATAGAGAAAGTACATAATGAATTTTTAAGAAAAGCTTTAAATGTTTCAAAATCCTCAAATATTTGTGCACTGCTGGGAGAAACAGGAAGATTTCCATTATATATTTATAGAAAATTTCGTATCTTCAAGTATTGGCTAAGTGTTTTATCAAGTCCGAATGAACTGTTATTTAATTTATATATTGATTTAAAAAATGACGCTGAAGCAGGTTAAACTAATTGGGTGAGTAAAATCAAAGATGGCCTAAATGATTTGTGGTATACCCAATTTCAGCTGAGTTTATCTTCATTTTTTACAATATAAACAAGAATCATTGACCAATATAAACAATCCTGGTTTTCTGAACTAGAATCTTCAAATAAACTCTTATATTATCGATCTTTTAAGCAATGTCATGAATTTGAAAAATATTTATCTTTTAATACCTCCTCTAGTTTTAAAAATATACTTTGTAATTTTAGGCTTGGAAATTTAAAATTATCTATAGAAACAGGTCGGTATATTAAATTACAACGCAACAACAGGAAATGCCCATTGTGTAATTTAAATGTTGTTGAAGATGAGTTTCATTTTTTGATTTAAGATATTCACTTCTGCCATACCATTTTACTCATAACCCAGATATCCTTAAGTTCAGCACACTTTTAAACTGTTCTAATGAACCTCTTACTGTTAAATTATGTACATTTTTATATAAAGCTTGGAAACTTAGAAAAGAAATCATTAACTCTTCTGAGCATATTGTGTTCCCTCCATTTTTTTAAATTTTGTATATCTATATATTGTAAGGTATAGACTTTTTTTTTCTTGATGTAATATATGTATTTATGTAACTATATTTATTATGTTGGCTAAAGCAGTAATCCTAAAGCTGTTAATTAAGAATCTTGAATCTTGAATTTATTTCTTTATTCTTTTATTTTTTATGTTTTTCTTGTATGTAAATTGTACTCTTAGTACCCTAATCCTGGTACTCAGGTATAATCAAAATTTATCCTTAAAATCTAATTTTTAATTCAATCACTAAATCCTCATTTGATCAAACATATGACATGATTCACTCAATTAATTAACAATTATCTCAAATAGTATAAATCACCATCAAAATTTTAATCTTTACTATTTCTCGACACTTGATAAAGAATAATATTTCGAAAACCGGTTCGTGTCATTTATGTAAGTTTTTGTTTTGCTTTTCTACATTATTGTTAGTGTTATTTAATTAATATATATTTTTGCATTTTTCACTTATATTTTAATCTTTCTTTATTTCCAACACCCAATCCGTCTTCTTTTGAATACCTGATTCCTACATTTTACGCATATTACATATTTAAATTTCACAATTATTTAAATACAACTGAACATTCCCCTTCTAACCTAGACTTATTTTCACTATGTTCCTTAACTTTGACAACCACTGGCAAGAAGACAGACATCGCAACACTTATCGCCATCCAAGCCAACATCACGAAGAGCGTGCACTTAAATTTATTCCCAAATTACCTAACCTTGATTATCTTCAACCGTCTATTCAACGATTTCAACGGAATCTCAGTTGCACATACTTTTTTCGAAACCACCCTCCACGCGGTGTTAGAACAATGTTTATTCCTAAATCCACGTGGAAACCACCTAAAACCGCTATCCATCCAGAAATATTAAACGTATTTACAAGTATGAATAACCAAATATCAAATCTTTCCATAACACACGAGAAGCCTAATTTAGCGCGAGTAGAACGTGAAGCATTAAATGTACTTAAAAAAGACGATAGCATTGTAATTAAAAAGAGTGACAAAGGTTCATGTTGCGTTATATTAAATAGGGAAGATTATATTGCAGAAGCAGAGCATCAATTGAATAATCCTAAACACTATGCAATTTTACCGGAGCCGATTTTTAAAGAAACTGCTAATATGATAAGTCAATTTTCTTGCCGACTTAGTTAAAACAAGTCATTTAAAACAGAAACAATATGACTCTTTCTGCCAAACCTGATTGCCGCGAGTGACACTTATACACTTTGCCGAAAATTCATAAGAATCCTACCAAGGATTGGTTCATGCCTAATAGAATCCCTAAAGATTATCTCTGACTGTGGTAGTGAGTCTTATGCAGTGTCAGAATACATCGATCATTTCTTACTACCACTAGCATGTCAACATCGAGCCTACCTTAAGGACACAACTGACTTTGTCAATAAAATAAAAAACCTCAAAGTCCCTTCAAATGCTATTCTAATTTCAATAGACGTAACTTCTATGTACACCAATATCGACAACACTACTGGCCTAATGGCAGTTCGCAAAGCTTTTGATAGAAACCCAGATCAAGACAGACCCGACGATGCAATTCTACAGCTTTTAGAGATTTGTCTTAGTCGCAATGATTTCACATTTAATGGTAAAACATATCTACAAACCTCAGGTACAGCCATGGGTAAGCGATTCGCCCCTTCATACGCAAACCTTTTCATGGCAGAGTGGGAACGTGAGGTATTATCCCTTTGTCCATTTGGCCCGCTTTTCTATGGACGCTTCTTAGATGACATTTTCATGGTTTGGACTTACTCCATAGAACGATTTTGGCAATTTTTCGAAATCCTCAACAACCACCACCCGTCCATCAAACTAACAGCCAACGTCAGTCACAAAAGCATAGATTTTCTCGATACTACTGTTTTTAAAGGAGATTCCATAGCAGAGACTAATAAATTAGATATTAAAGTATATTTCAAAGAAACCGACACTCATCAACTTTTGCATAAGAGCTCATTTCATCCAAAACATACATTTTCTGGAATAATTAAGTCACAAGTTTTACGATTTCACCGAATTTGCACAAGGTCTTCTGATTTCAACCAAGCGTGGACAATCTAAACGATTTTTACGAAACATAAAAAATTCCACATTAGCACAGTTAGCAGCTAAAAATAGACTTTATGCCGAAGTGCCTCCAGGTTTAAGGAGTGCCACATGTATGTCAACTAGATGTAAAACATGTCCCTTTATATCAGAAACGCATTATTTTCTAAGTAACTCTACGAATAAAAGATTCCCGATCCAAGAGCACCTAACATGTGAAAACTCGAATGTAATATACTTAATTTCATGTAAAAAATGTCCCAAGCAATATATCGGGGAAACAAAGAACAAATTACGCACTCGTTTTAATGCTCACAGATCAGATATTAAATTAAAAAAGACAAGGACTTAATATTCACCACAGTGTAGGCATAGCACCATTTGTAGTTCCATTTAATACAACCAGTAATAAAGCAAGTAAAATAGTTCAAACCCATTATAAGAGTCTTCAAGAGAAATTTGTCTATAAACAGAAAATGATAGTGGCATATTAAAAAAATCAGAACTTAAATGACAACCTTGTTCATAGCAAACTAAAAATAATCTGAACTTAACAGGTATTATACTCCTCGCCCATCGGGCGAGTTATTTTATTTTTTCTAATTTCAGATCAAAAGAGAAGAAAATCATCCAACAGATCCAGATCCCAATTTCTCAATAAGATATTTGTTCCACCCAAGGCCTGTACATTTGGGAGATTCAATCCCTCCCTTCCCCGAAATCAAATTTCAAAATTTCAAAATAATACTTACCTAAATAATAGACAAAAAGATTTCACTTACTTCCTTCTTCATTCTGGCCTTTTCACTAAAACAATCCAGAACCTTCTATACCATCAGTACCATTTGTAATTACTGTAAAACGCAAAAAGAAACATCAGAACATCTCTTTCAAGCCTGTACTTACCTACAACCACTCCGCCAATTCTTTACCACACATATACAAACCATAACCACTGACAGAAACTTCAGTCTACCTTCACCATACTTCCATATCCATACTTACCCACATTTACAGCAGAAATATATCATAGAGCTCTTCATCTTTATCTGGAAACACAGAAATAATCCATTAAATACACAAGACTTAATTTATTTTCTCTATAATGAAATTGCTTAATTACTAAAACACTTTTCTTAGCAAACACCCAGTCTGTCTTAGTCAGATGCTAAACTACTGGAGCACTTCCCTTTAAACACAACACTGTCCCCTCTAATACACCGACACTAATATAGTGCGGAAACACCTCTTTTAAATTAGTCTGCTTTGTAGGTAATACACTATAAGCAAACTATAAACTATTTTCCTCTGGCAATCTATCCACTCTTGCACAAAAAAATAAACGAAAAAATTTTTCATTTCAGATACTTGGTGTAAAAATAAGATGTAAATAGGCAAAACATATATATATATATATATCAATATGTAAATATTTATAGATACATGTAAATACTATACTATATAGTATATTGAATAACTCTATAAAAAAAATAAAAATGAGAAAATGCCCCTTTGGTCTTTCTAGCCTTTCATAAGAAAACTAACCACAATAGCCTGTAATACTCTAGATGGTGAAGTCGATTAGCTTCTAGAAACTAACACCCCTTTGTTATGTATATATATATTACCAATATTATCTTAGATGTGTCATTGTATATTAACCTTATCATTATTCTTATGTCTGCATGTTATCTGTATTATCGTCTGTGTCAGTTAGTTAATAAACTTCGTACTGTACGGATGTGTTCCCAGTTCTTGTCCTTCAATACACAACAGATTTGGCGACGAGGATAAAAAGGTTTGCCTGATATGTTCATGGTAGACTCATGGTAGAAGTTGTACTTTCTTTTCTGTGTGAAGTTTCTGTGTGAAGTTTCTGTGTGAAGGTTCTGTGTGAAGGTTCTGTGTAATTTCTGAGTGAAATTAAAGATTTATCCAGCATCATGGCATCTAGAATGATAGGTGTAATTAAAGAGTATAGGCCCAGCGAAGAACTCTGGACCAATTATAAAAAACGGTTGGAGTTTTGGATGAAATCAAACAAAATAGAGAAGGACAATAAAGTTAACGTGTTATTAACAGTTGTTGGACCTGATACGTTTGATTTAGTTTCTGCATTAGTTGCACCAGTAGATGTAGAAAATTCAAGTTACAAGGACTTGATATCAGCTTTAGATAGCTACTTTAAACCGCCAGAGAAAGGTATGGCGAAGAGAGTTTTACTACGTGGACGAAAACAGAAAGAGGGTGAGTCTGTGTCCGATTATATAGTCGAGCTGAAGAAAATGAGTCGAGATTGTGAGTTTACACCAGAAGAGCTGTTTTAATTTAAGAGACACTTTTACATCTGGATTGAAATCTAAATCGATACAGCAAAAATTATTCGAAATTGGATTGGATAAGCTGACATGGGAGAAAGCTCAGATCAAGAATCAAAGGAACTGTTGACAATTAACACACATCTTGGATTGTTCAAATATCAGAAACTACCGTTTGGTGTTAGTACTGCACCTGCTATTTTTCAGAAAGTTATGGACAAGATTCTCTGTGGATTAGATAGAGTTTGTTGTAAAATAGATGACATTTTAATTAGTGCTACTAGTGACCTTCAGCACAGTGAACTTTTAAAAGAAGTACTCAATAGACTTGAACGTCATGGAATCACTTTAAGTCGTGAGAAATGTGAATTTGGTGTTTCTAAACTAGAATATTTAGGACACGTTATTGATAAAGATGGTTTGCACCCAACACCTAGTAAAGTTCAAGCTATCAGTAATGCTAAGTTGCCTAGTAATGTCTCAGAATTAAGATCATTTCTTGGTGTAGTTCAGTATTATTCCCATTTCTTGCCTAATTTGTCAACTGTATTATCGCCATTGTATCACTTGTTAGGTAAAGATGTAGAGTGGAATTGGACCTTAGAATGTACCTTAGCTGTTAATTCTGTTAAAAAGTTTCTTACTAGTGATAAATTATTAGTTCATTATAGTAATGATAAGAAATTGATTTTAGCATGTGACGCATCTCCAGTAGGGATTGGTGCAGTTATTTCTCATGTAATGGACAATGGTCAAGAACGTCCAATAGCTTATGCATCCCGTACTTTGAGTAAGGCAGAGCAAAATTATAGTCAAATAGATCGTGAAGCGTTAGGTATTATTTTTGGTGTTAGAAAATTTCATAAGTATTTATATGGTCGTCCATTTGTTTTGATCACTGACCATAAACCGTTAACTACTTTGTTTAGTCCCAAAGCAGGTATTCCTACTTTAGCTGCTATTAGAATGCAAAGGTGGAGTCTTAATTTAGCTGCTCATCAGTACACCATTGAGTACAGAAAGTCCTCTGATCACTGTAACGCAGATATGTTATCAAGATTACCATTAGAAAATGTTGATTGTAATCTTTGTGAATTAGAAATTAATTATTTTACATATACTAATGATCTACCTGTTACTGCTCTAGATATTAGTAATGAGACTAAAAAGGATCCTATCTTATGTAAAATTTGGCGTTATGTAATGCATGGTTGGCCAGAGCACAGTGACGATACTGCATTAGATGCTTATTTTCGTCGTAAAAATGAATTAAGTATAGATAATGGTTGTCTTTTATGGGGGTTGCGTGTTATTGTTCCTCCTAAATTTCGTGAAAAGTTATTAACTGAGTTACATAGAGAACATTTGGGTATTGTTAGAATGAAATCTGTAGCTAGATCATATTTTTGGTATCCTAATATGGATATTGATATAGAAAGCTTAGTATCGCGATGTACTGCCTGTATTAATGTTAAGAAGGTAGCAAATCCTGCACCTATATTTTCATGGAAAGTGCCTTCTAAACCTTGGGAAAGAGTACATGTAGATTTTTTCGAGCTTAACAATCGGAATTATTTGTTATTAATTGATACTTATTCTAAATGGTTAGAAATTGAAGAAATGAAAGTTACTACAGCTAGTAAAACGTTAGAAGTTTTAGGAAATTGGTTTGCACGTTTCGGATTACCTATTGAAATTGTAAGTGATAATGGTCCCCAATTTTCATGTTATGAGTATAAGAAATTTATGTCAAATAATGGTATCAAATGTACATTTTCCCCACCCTATCACCCAAGTTCGAATGGTTCAGCAGAACGTAGTGTTCAAACTGTTAAACTGTCATTGAAAAAGCATTTTGAAGATTCAAATTCTAATTTGTCTGTTCAGAAATGTCTTGCTTCATTTTTATTTACGTATCGTAATACACCTCATACTATAACTAGTCGTAAACCTAGTGAATTATTACTCAATTGTGAGGTTAGAACAAGATTTAGTTTGTTAAGACCAAATCTTCAACAAAGAGTAGAGTCGAAGCAGAATGATAAAATTGCTAAACAAAATATTCATCGTAAGGTTAGACAATTTGTTGAAGGTGAGAAAGTAAGAATTCTAAATGTAAGAAGTAACTATCCTAAATGGTTTTATGGTAGAATTGTAAAATGTTTTAGTGCTGTCAGATATTTAGTTAAAATAGGATATCGTGAACGTCAAGTACATGTTGATCATCTCATGGAAACCTTTGAAGGAAATTTACCTGATGAGATTGACCATCTTCCTAATTCAGATATTGATTTAGATATTAAAACTAAAGTTACTAAACCATCTGATCAAAGTCAAAATGTAGCTCCTATAGATAATCAAAACATTTCTGATTCTAATGTGTTAAATGATTGTAAACCTAATATTGTAAAATCGCCTGTGAAAAATCGAAGTCTAAATATTCGAAGATCTGAAAGAATTCCTAAACCACCTGATAGATTAATAGTTAATATGTAAAGGTTTGAAATAATTAAGGGTTAAACTTGTATGAACTTATATAATGTTTTATCTTGTTTTTCATGACATATTGTTGATGTTAGTATTATTGTAACCTTAAGTTTAGTGTGGAGGGATGTTATGTATATATATATTACCAATATTATCTTAGATGTGTCATTGTATATTAACCTTATCATTATTCTTATGTCTGCATGTTATCTGTATTATCTATCGTCTGTGTCAGTTAGTTAATAAACTTCGTACTGTACGGATGTGTTCCCAGTTCTTGTCCTTCAATACACAACACCCTTCAGTGGAGAAAGGGTACTGAGTGTCTGTCGCTTGTAAATGAAAAATGAGATCTTTTGCAGATACTATATCTGAGTGCAAAAAAAAAAAAAGAAAAAAAAAAGAAGATAACAGAAAAAAGAAGAGAGAAAGGGGAAAGAAGAAAAAAAAGAAAGAAAAAGGAAATTAAACAAAGAAAAAAAAAATGTAAAGTCGAACTTATACAGCTCTACCATATCTGGACGAGGAAAGGAAGGAAAAGGTTTAGGAGAAGGAGGAGCCAAACGTCACAGTTCTCCGTGATAACATCCAAGGTATTACCAAGCCAGCCATTAGACGTCTAGCCCGACGAGGTGGTGTCAAACGTATCTCCGGTCTTATCTACGAAGAAACCAGAGGTGTATTGAAAGTTTTCTTAGAAAACGTCATCCGAGATGCCGTCACCTACACCGAACATGCCAAGAGAAAGACCGTCACTGCCATGGATGTCGTCTATGTTTTGAACCCGCCTCTCAAAGAGCATTCAAACGACCCTTTTCAGGACCACCCAAATTCTCACAAGAGAGTGGAAATTGTCTTTTTTCAAAATTACTAAACTGAACTGTCATAGCCCTCCTCACCATTTTAGCCTTGATGTCCGTTTTTTTATTATTATTATTATGTCTTTGAGGGCCATTTCGGTGTCATTAATTTTAAATATACCGATTGTTATGGAATACGGACTCTTTTCACTCTTTTTGGAATATTTGGATGGCCCTGAAAATGGTCGTTTATTTGGGTTTTTTTTTCTCCAAGTCTAAAGACTTAGGCCTTTTTGCTTCTGGTCTTCTTCTTAGGTGTAGCCTTTTTAGGTTTGACGGTTTTAACCTTTTTAGGCGTTTTCACCTTCTTTGGAGCAGCTGGGTTTGGCAGCTGTCTTCTTAGCCCCGGCGACTTTAGCTTTCTTGGGTGTAGCAGTCTTCTTAGCGGCAGTCTTCTTGGCAGCGTGCTTTTTTGGTGTGGCGGGCTTTCTCACTCTTTTAGGTTTCTCACTTTTGGTTTCGCCTAGCCTGAATGAACCAGCGGCTCCAGTGCCCCTCGACTGCTTCAGGGCACCAACTTTGACGCCGTTTTTCAATGCGGTCTTTAGCCTGGAGTTGACTGCTCTCTGGTCTGTGCCGACTTTGTAGTTAGCCATAACGTACTTCAAAATGGCCTGTCTAGAGGAGCCACCCCTCTCCTTCAAGGAAGCGACTGCAGCCTTGATCATATCGACATATTTCGGGTGAGCAGCTGGCACTTTAGGCTTGGCTGAGGTTTTCTTCTTGGGTGATTTGTGGATGGGAGCTTCGGCTACGTCAGTCATCTTGGTTTGCTTCTTGCGAACGTCGTTCTTCGTCTGTGTACGAGAGGAAAATGAATAGACTAAAGGCGTGTATTGTGTAGACCAATACAAGAAGAGCGCGGACTTGATAGTGAGCACGCCTCAATTTTACCTGCTTTTGACTTGAGATACGGTTTGTGCTTGTAATTCAGTGACAAATATGTGTTTATGTTTCATTTTAACTAATTTTCCTATTTTTTTTTTACTAAATCTGATAAAATAAACATTTGTTTATAGAACAATTCCTACTGTATGCACGAATTATGAGTATTTTGGCGCAAATAAAGCGTTTTTACAGCCTGGCTTTTGGTTTTCATAGGTTTCAATAGAGAAAAAGGCCGAACTTTCTCTCTACTACCTAATCATAAGGCAGATAAATGACTACCAAAAGTCTAAAAAGGTGTACATTTATGCCCGCTACATTATTTCATTAGATTGAGATCTCTCCTGTTGGTTGTACCTTTTTTACAAGGAAATTACAGAGTCGACTGGCGCTCAAAATACATCCCAGTGAAAACCGGTGTTTTAAAGTTTCCTGAAAATTTGGGTTTTTAAGTGGAAAGATATATGAAAGAAATATTCAAGTTGGTCTCTTACCTTCCTTTGAAATTGTGCAAACACACACATGTATCATCCAATATCAAATTGACTGAATGTAAGCAACATTTTATAACTAACATGTTATGTTATGTTAAGAATTTGAGTAGAGCTACTCAAAAATTAAGCCCCACCTCTACCAAATGCTTATCTTTTGTTTCAAAAGAAAATTGATTAGAAGCGTAGGATAATCGGCACTTGGCAATCAACATAGACTGACTTATTGAACCCCCGTCAGTGTAACTTTTGCACATTGTGGGTAAGAAGTGTTATATAGAGAGTATTGTTTGTACAGAAAGTATAATTAACAATCATACTTTGAACCTATTCGATTCTGATTTCTAAGTGAAATTAAGGAAAGGAAAGAGATAAGGACATTTTGTTTTGTTTGCTGTGGGTTTTTTTCCAGTTATAAGAAAATACTTTTTTCACTCTTTTGTGAGATTTTGGATGGCCCTGAAAAGGGCAGTTTTTAAGTTTAATCAACCGCACTTGGTAAGTTGAAGCACGTTCGCCTCGGATTATTCGGGCCAATTGGATGTCCTTGGGCATAATGGTCACTGTTCTGGACCAAATGTCACTGTGAAATGTCGACACGGACGGACTGTATTGGACGATGGACTGTTGTTACTCGACTAAAACCAGCCAAGGGATTAAAAACCATAGTTAATGAAATCAATGTATTTGTTTAAGAAATTCACAGTTCACAGTTCACGTTCACATAAAAGTTTCACAATTCCTTAAATATACAGGTATTATATTGATTCACTACATAATCCCCTACTAGTAGTTGTAGTAGTAG
>CM060199.1:21655626-21674154 GCA_030562195.1 Nipponacmea schrenckii
GACGTCATAATAGCCGTATTCACTCTTATCGTTTCTGAGGTCGTGTTTTGTGTGCTCGGCCAGCGCTTAAGGGTGGTTACAACTAATTTGATGGCGATTGACCGAACGAAAAGCGACAAGGCAGTACTAGACACTCAAAACTGCTTACTCGCGTGGCTCGCACAGTGGCCGAAACGGCATTCAGCGTGAACCGAAAAGAAAATCGGACTTTGCGAGATGGGGAGAGAAAAAAAGTCCCCCAAAATTTTCTACATTTTCGCTTTAAACGATAGTCGAAATGATTCTAACCTGGAAAAAAGCAATCAAAACCACGCCGAGAGGTCCAAATCTCGTGAAAAAGTGATCTTCGGTCAATTTTCGGGGCTATTATCGTATAAGTTAAGCATTATGACGTCAAAAACACTGTTATGGAGCCAAAAATGTGCACAGAAAGACTGGAGTGGGCAACACATTTCAAATTCTGGTCTCAATTGGCCTAAATTAGCATTCCCGTCGCCAAAAAAACATACCCCACAAGCCTATGTACCAATAACGTTACCTTTAAGGAGACAGTAAAGACGACGTCATAATAGCCGTATTCACTCTTATCGTTTCTGAGGTCGTGTTTTGTGTGCTCGGCCAGCGCTTAAGGGTGGTTACAACTAATTTGATGGCGATTGACCGAACGAAAAGCGACAAGGCATTACTAGACACTCAAAACTGCTTACTCGCGTGGCTCCCACAGTGGGCCCAAACGGCATTCAGTGTGAACCGAAAAGAAAATCGGAGTTTGCGAGATGGGGAGAGAAAAAAAGTCCCCCAAAGTTTTCTACATTTTCGCTTTAAACGATAGTCGAAATGATTCTAACCTGGAAAAAAGCAATCAAAACCACGCCGAGAGGTCCAAATCTCGTGAAAAACGTGATCTTCGGTCAATATTCGGGGCTATTATCGTATAAGTTAAGCATTATGACGTCAAAAACACTGTTATGGAGCCAAAAATGTGCACAGAAAGACTGGAGTGGGCAACACATTTCAAATTCTGGTCTCAATTGGCCTAAATTAGCATTCCCGTCGCCAAAAAAACATACCCCACAAGCCTATGTACCAATAACGTTACCTTTAAGGAGACAGTAAAGACGACGTCATAATAGCCGTATTCACTCTTATCGTTTCTGAGGTCGTGTTTTGTGTGCTCGGCCAGCGCTTAAGGGTGGTTACAACTAATTTGATGGCGATTGACCGAACGAAAAGCGACAAGGCAGTACTAGACACTCAAAACTGCTTACTCGCGTGGCTCCCACAGTGGCCGAAACGGCATTCAGCGTGAACCGAAAAGAAAATCGGACTTTGCGAGATGGGGAGAGAAAAAAAGTCCCCCAAAGTTTTCTACATTTTCGCTTTAAACGATAGTCGAAATGATTCTAACCTGGAAAAAAGCAATCAAAACCACGCCGAGAGGTCCAAATCTCGTGAAAAACGTGATCTTCGGTCAATTTTCGGGGCTATTATCGTATAAGTTAAGCATTATGACGTCAAAAACACTGTTATGGAGCCAAAAATGTGCACAGAAAGACTGGAGTGGGCAACACATTTCAAATTCTGGTCTCAATTGGCCTAAATTAGCATTCCCGTCGCCAAAAAAACATACCCCACAAGCCTATGTACCAATAACGTTACCTTGAAGGAGACAGTAAAGACGACGTCATAATAGCCGTATTCACTCTTATCGTTTCTGAGGTCGTGTTTTGTGTGCTCAGCCAGCGCTTAAGGGTGGTTACAACTAATTTGATGGCGATTGACCGAACGAAAAGCGACAAGGCAGTACTAGACACTCAAAACTGCTTACTCGCGTGGCTCCCACAGTGGCCGAAACGGCATTCAGCGTGAACCGAAAAGAAAATCGGACTTTGCGAGATGGGGAGAGAAAAAAAGTCCCCCAAAGTTTTCTACATTTTCGCTTTAAACGATAGTCGAAATGATTCTAACCTGGAAAAAAGCAATCAAAACCACGCCGAGAGGTCCAAATCTCGTGAAAAACGTGATCTTCGGTCAATTTTCGGGGCTATTATCGTATAAGTTAAGGGGGTTGACAACCTTATCGTTCGAAGTGTATTTCAATCAAGAAACGTATTAATTTTATATCCATTCTATTTGGCATTAAAAGAAACTCATCTAGTAAAAATTTTAGCTCAATCGCTTCAGTAGTTCGTCTGATATCCGTCCGTGAAGGTAATCTATTTATAGAACAAAACGGGGTATTCCTCTATGTAGACGTACAAATTACGTTGTCATTTGACATTTGTGATTACAACGTCATCGGCTAAATAAACATTCTCTACTGTGGTGGTCAGTTATTGTTAATATCGGCACGCGAAGTAAGAGTTTGTGTATCGGGGGAATCCAGAAGTCACGTGATGTCCCATAAATCATTACGTCACATGTAAACAAATAAAATTTTATGATTGGTGGGTGGAAGGGTTTTGACATGTGCTAATCCATTGTTTTAGCACTCCAATTATGTGGATATCGGTGCATATCGATGCCTAAAAGGTGCTTAAAGATTTCTACAGCATGAAAGACAATCTTTTAACAACATGATCGTTTATTTCGTAAGATCTACATGTGTTTGCAAAATGTTGAAAAAAAATGCCATTTTTCCAAAAGCATATCTCGCTTACGATTTATCCGATTTTTACAAACTTTGGCTTCAACTAAAATGTAATGTTCAGGTGCAATATTTGGGTCTAGTCTATTGGAGCGTCTAGTCAATCAAGACTACAAATTAAAGTCCGTGCACAGTTGCTAAGCAACGTTATAGTTTGACCGGAACTCGCATCTTAATAGAAGAAACGTGGGACCAACGCACTGTTGAATGCTGTCTTGTGCGTTTGGATATAAGTTTTTTACCTACTACTACAACTACTAGTAGGGGATTATGTAGTGAATCAATATAATACCTGTATATTTAAGGAATTGTGAAACTTTTATGTGAACGTGAACTGTGAACTGTGAATTTCTTAAACAAATACATTGATTTCATTAACTATGGTTTTTAATCCCTTGGCTGGTTTTAGTCGAGTAACAACAGTCCATCGCCCAACACAGTCCGTCCGTGTCGACATTTCACAGTGACATTTGGTCCATAACATAGTAAAAAACTTCCGTCAGTGACTGTTGTGTGATGTGATAAGTGAACATTCTATGGAAACATTTTTCGTGACAAAGTGAAACGGAACATTATTTTGTGATTTGTTTTTTCAATTAATTAGGCCTATTGTAAATTGAAATCATGGCTTCCTTACCACCTTCCTTAGGCGTGAGATCAGCAACACCCACACCACCAGAAACATTCGAAGATGTCCCACATGGGGCCGGGACATTGGACATAAATATACCTCAACTGGTTGATAATAACATACAACCAGAAGACAGTGCATCAAATGTGAAACCTAATAGTGAGGTGAGTGTCACTTTATCTGCACTCAGATACAAGGGATTACAAAGGGAAATAGAACTAAAGACTGAACTAGAATCACTAAAAACCCAGACAGACCTCCAGAGTGAGAGGGAAGAGATACAGAGAAGGATAGAATTGGAAAATGCAGAATCAAAAGCCAGACAGGCTGCTGAGAAGGCCATAAAGGTAAGGAGAGAACAAGAATTAAAGCAAAGGATAAAAGAAATAGAAAGAAAGGAGAAAGAATGTGCATTGAAATCAAAACTTAGTGCTGCAGCAGAGATTAATAGGATTCATATTGACTCTGAGGTGAGTTTTAGACCTCCTTTACAAACGACAACACAGCCTGTGTCTTTACCTCCTCAAGAAAAGCCAAAAACTGTGAAAGTGAACGAGTTTGTCCCATCTTTTAGTGTAGTTTCTGATACTCCTATGGGCTTTTCTCCAGTAGTGACAGGTGTGAATACCAGTAGTAACAATGTGAATGTGCAAAGGCCTAGTGACTCAAATAATTGTGATAATGGTCTGACTGGTATCTTAAACAAACTGATTGAGAATCAGAAGGAACAGGCATTGCCTGCACAGGACTTACAAACATTCAGTGGAAATGTTTTGGACTTTCCAGCTTTCATGGCCAACTTTAAATTTGCTGTGGAAGACAATACAGCAGACCCAGCCAGAAGGCTTGAACTATTAATAAAATATACCTCAGGTGATCCTAGAGAACTTATAAAGCAATGTCCCATGATCAACCCTCCGTCTCAAGCCTATGAGAGAGCCCGCTATTTGCTTTACAGAGACTATGGAGACCCCTTGATAATGGCTGCCAGTGCGCAGGAGAAAGCAGAAAATTGGGACAAAATTCCAACAGGTGACAAGCAAGGCTTAAAGAAATATGCTTTATTTCTAAATAACTGTGTGAACATTAAAAATTCAAATAGTGAAATGATAATGATGGACAGTAGTGATTTCTTGAACATATTGGCATCAAAGATACCATTAGCATATCAACACAAATGGATCAATAAACTAGGTGATCTGCGTGAATACAATCATCGTTCTCCTACCTTAGAGGACTTTGAAGCCTTTATTGGTAGAATTTCAAGAAATGAAAACGACCCAAGGGTACGAGGTCTTGGGTACCAGCAAAGGTCATCGAGTGTCAAGACTCATGTGGGAAATTCCAAACCCTTCAATGATCAACTTAGACCTAAGTTTTCTAGTAAACCCGTAACAAAGACAAAAGTGTTATCAACAAAAGTTCAACTTAACTTGGCTGCACAAGCACCTTGTCTTCATTGCAAATATGACCATACACTTTTGAACTGTAGAAAATTCAAATCTTTGAGTATGCAAGAAAAATCTGATGCTGTGAAAAGTCATGGATTGTGTTTCGCTTGTTTAAATCCTAATCACAGGAAAGCTGATTGCCCAAATAGTGAATGGGTAAAGTGTGAAAACTGTGCTAGACAACACATGACTATTATGCATGATCCAACTCGTGGCAATAAGACAAATGTGAGTGATGATAATCACAAGATAGCATCAGGATGTGTTAATGTACAAAATTCAAACCCTTTAATGGCTATTGTGCCTGTGTTGGTCAGTCATAAATCCAACGACAATGTTGTAGCCACTTACTGCTTCGTAGATAATGGATCTGCGGCAAATTTTATTGGATTGGAACTCTATCGTGCACTAAAAGTATGTGGTAAAGCTACCAATGTCACATTGAAAACTCTAAATAAAGAAGAAGAATTGAAAACAGAAATAGTTGAAAATTTACAAATCGGAAACATGAATAAACAGTTTATTGACTTACCTCCTACTTATTTGAAAGATAAGGATTGGTTCATGCCTAATAGAATCCCTAAAGGCCGCCCGATTATCTCTGACTGTGGTAGTGAGTCTTATGCAGTGTCAGAATACATCGATCATTTCTTACTACCACTAGCATGTCAACATCGAGCCTACCTTAAGGACACAACTGACTTTGTCAATAAAATAAAAAACCTTCAAGTCCCTTCAAATGCTATTCTAATTTCAATAGACGTAACTTCTATGTACACCAATATCGACAACACTACTGGCCTAATGGCAGTTCGCAAAGCTTTTGATAGAAACCCAGATCCAGACAGACCCGACGATGCAATTCTACAGCTTTTAGAGATTTGTCTTAGTCGCAATGATTTCACATTTAATGGTAAAACATATCTACAAACCTCAGGTACAGCTATGGGCAAACGATTCGCCCCTTCATACGCAAACCTTTTCATGGCAGAGTGGGAACGTGAGGTATTACCCCTTTGTCCATTTGACCCACTTTTCTATGGACGCTTCTTAGATGACATTTTCATGGTTTGGACTTACTCCATAGAACAATTTTGGCAATTTTTTGAAATCCTCAACAACCACCACCCGTCCATCAAACTAACAGCCAGTGTCAGTCACAAAAGCATAGATTTTCTCGATACTACTGTTTTTAAAGGTGATTCCAAAGCGGAGACTAATAAATTAGATATTAAAGTATATTTCAAAGAAACCGACACTCATCAACTTTTGCATAAGAAGCTCATTTCATCCAAAACATACATTTTCTGGAATTATTAAGTCACAAGTTTTACGATTTCACCGAATTTGCACAAGGCCTTCTGATTTCAACCAAGCCTGTACGATTGTTTTCAAAAAACTGAAAGAGCGTGGATACTCTAAACGATTTTTACGAAACATAAAAAATTCCACATTAGCACAGTTAGCAGCTAAAAATAGACTTTATGTCGAAGGGCCTCCAGGTTTAAGGAGTGCCCCATGTATGTCAACCAGATGCAAAACATGTCCCTTTATATCAGAAACGCATTATTTTCAAAGTAACTCTACGAATAAAAGATACCCGATCCAAGAGCACCTAACATGTGAAAACTCGAATGTAATATACTTAATTTCATGTAAAAAATGTCCCAAACAATATATCGGGGAAACAAAGAACAAATTACGCACTCGTTTTAATGCTCACAGATCAGATATTAAATTAAAAAAAGACAAGCCTGTTTCTAACCATTTCAATCTTGACGACCATTCACTTGACGATCTCACCCTAACCCCAATTGAGCGCATAGAAATCGACTTGCCCGAAGATGAAACTACCAAATTCCGTCAATCTAGAGAAGCCCATTGGATTGAGACATTGAATACAGCAAGACCCATAGGACTTAATATTCACCACAGTGTAGGCATAGCACCCTTTGTAGTTCCATTTAATACAACCAGTAATAAAGCAAGTAAGATAGTTCAAACCCATTATAAGAGTCTTCAAGAGAAATTTCCTCATGTCTATAAACAGAAAATGATAGTGGCATATTCAAAAAATCAGAACTTAAATGACAACCTTGTTCATAGCAAACTAAAAATAATCTGTACTTAACAGGTACTATACTACTCGCCCATCGGGCGAGTTATTTTATTTTTTCTAATTTCAGATCAGAAGAGAAGAAAATCATCCAACAGATCCAGATCCCAATTTCTCAATAAGATATTTGTTCCACCCTAGGCCTGTACATTTGGGAGATTCAATCCCTCCCTTCCCCGAAATCTAAATAAAGAAGAAGAATTGAAAACAGAAATAGTTGAAAATTTACAAATCGGAAACATGAATAAACAGTTTATTGACTTACCTCCTACTTATTTGAAAGATATGATGCCAGTAAGTGTCAGTGATATTCCTACTAATCAGGACTTAGAAAAATGGGAACATTTAAAGGATATTAGATTGCCAGATATTACAGAATGTGATAATTGTGTACCAAGAGTAACTTTAATGATAGGATGTAACACTCCTGCAGCAACTATTCCTTTAGAAATTTGTACTGGTAATGTAGGTGAACCTTATGGGATAAGATCTCCTTTAGGGTGGCTTTTGTATGGTTTATCATGTAAAATTTCTTCTTATTGTCAATCTGTAACTGTAAATTTTCTTAAGTTAGATGAAAATCTTGAAAAACAAGTTAAGAAATATTTTGATTTAGAATTCGCTGAGAGACTTTGTGATGATAAGAGTTATCCTTCTGTAGAAGATAAATTATTTCTTAAGATTATGAATGAATCTATTATGTTAAAAGGTAATCACTATGAAACTGACCTTCCTTTTAGAGATAGGGATGTAATAATGCCTGATAACAAATTACAAGCTGAGTCATATGCAAATAGACTAAAAGTGAGATTGTTAAAAGATAAATCTTTATTAGAGCAATATTCCAAATTTATGAATAATTTAGAAACTAAGAATTATTCTGAACGTGTACCGTCAATAGAATTAGATAGAGATGATGGTCGTGTTTGGTATGTTCCCCACCATCATGTTATACACCCTAAGAAACCTGGCAAGGTTCGTGTAGTGTTCAATTGTCCATTACCTTATCAGAATTATTCATTAAATAACCAATTGTTACAAGGTCCTGACCTTACTAATGGATTATTAGGTGTCCTTTTACGTTGGCGTGAAGACTATTTTGCAATCATGGGTGATATAGAACAAATGTTTTATCAAATAAGAATTAGTCCGAAAGACTGTGACATGATACGTTATTTGTGGTGGCCAAATAATGATTTAAGTAAACCTTTAGTTACCTATAGGATGTTAGTCCATCCATTTGGAGCTGTAAGCTCACCTAGTTGTGCTAATTATGCACTGAAGCAAACTGCAATTGATTGTTCTGATAAGTATTCAAACTTAGTTATAAGTGCTATAATTAGAGACTTTTATGTAGACGATTTGTTAAAGTCTTTGCCTAGTGAACAAGATTGTATTAGTCTAATATGTGAAATAAGTGATGTTCTAGATAAAGGTGGTTTTCGTATTACCAAATGGGTATCTAATAGTAAGAATGTGTTAGCCCAAATTCCTGAAAATGATTTGGCAGAACAGGTTAAGGATATTGATATTTTTATAGATGAATTACCAGCTCAGAGAGCACTGGGTGTGAAGTGGAATGTTGAATTAGATCAGATAGAATTTAGTAAATGTGATTTTAGTAAAACTGCAACACGTCGTAATATATTGTCTATCATTAGTTCAATTTATGATCCTTTTGGCATTGCAGCGCCATTTGTACTTAAGGCTAAACTTATATTACAGAATTTATGTCGTGAAAAATTATCGTGGGACGAATCAATTCCGCATGAGTATGAAATACCATGGAATGATTGGCTACAAGAAATTCCAAATTTAGATAACTTATCTTTAGACAGATGTGTAAGACCTAAAGGATTTGAAAATATAATAGACATACAGTTACACCACTTCAGTGATGCTTCACTAGAAGGGCATGGCTCTGTGTCTTACTTGCGTTTTGAAAATTGTGATGGTGAAATTGATGTATCATTTTTAATTGGCCGTGCTCGGGTAGCACCTTTAAAACCGCACACTATTGTAAAATTAGAATTAGCTGCCGCAACTTCTTTAGTTCGCATTAATAATATGTTAACTCGTGAAATGAATCTCAAGATAGACAGTGTATACTTTTGGTCTGACAGTCAAACTGTACTTAAGTATATTTATAATGTTAAGTCAAGATATCAAGTGTATGTAGCAAATAGATTAGCTATTATTCAAGATGGTTCTAGTGTAGATCAATGGTTTCATGTACCAGGAAAGCTTAATCCAGCAGATTTAGCATCCCGTGGCTCTTCTGTTGATAATTTAGTTAATAACTCATTATGGTTAACTGGGCCAGAATATTTAAAACTACCCCCCTGTGATTGGCCAGAAACTGTTATCCCAACTTTAAGTGATGATTCTGAAGTTATGTCTATTAATACTATTATAGTAGATGATTCTAAAGTCAGTGTAAATAAGTTTATAGAGAAATATTCAAATTGGCATTCTTTAGCCAGAGCAACTTCTTGGATTTTAAGATTAAAGAAAATTTTGAAGTGTAAAGTAAATAAGGAACAGATTCCTGACGATTTGTATAAAAAATCTTTATCTGTTAAAGAAATTAAAAGCGCTGAGTTAGAAATTTTGAAATTTGTACAGAATTCACATTATTCTGAAGAGATTAAGGTATTAAGTAGTAGTGATAAATCGGTTAAACTAAAAAGTGATTTAAGTCCATTAGATCCATTTATAAAGGATAATCTTTTACGTGTTGGTGGAAGAATCCGTAATTCAAAGGTTCCATATGATGCTAAGCATCAAATCATTCTTCCAAAGAATTCTCATGTGTCTGCTTTAATTGTAAGATATGTACACAATAAAGTAGGTCATCAAGGTCGTAATCACACGACGGCTGAAATAAGGAAATCCTATTGGATAATAAAAGTTGGTGTACTAGTTAAAGGTTTATTAGCCAAATGTGTCACTTGTCGTAAAACTAGGTCACAAGTGTGTGAACAAAAAATGGCAGATTTACCGTCATCGCGTTTAGTGTCAGATAAACCAGCTTTTTCATGTGTAGGAATTGACTACTTTGGTCCTTATGAAATAAAGATAGGGCGCTCAGTAAGAAAACGGTATGGTGTAATATTTACATGTTTTGCCTCGCGTGCTATACACTTGGAAGTCTCTGACTCTCTTGATACCAGTTCATGTATCAATGCTATAAGGCGTTTTATTGCACGTCGTGGTACCCCCAGTGATATATTTTCTGACAATGGGACTAATTTAGTAGGGTCTGAAAGAGAACTTAAAGAAGCTCTTAACGAACTTAAACAAGTTAATATAGAATATTTTGCAACTATTCAGGGATTTAATTGGCATTTTAATCCCCCCACTGCGTCACACTTTGGCGGCGCATGGGAAATGTAGCACTTCTAGATGTTGAAAAGACTTCACGTTGTGTTTTAATATATTTATTAGGTATGGATCTTCTGAAAAGGTGGTGAGAGAGATATAGGAGATTGGTGGCGGCGAATCTTCCTCTGTTCTGGCTCCCGGTCCAGGCTTGACAGGCTCTCTTATACCACGACCTGGACCCTGGATGCCTAACATGCAGGCTATTGGCTGGCGTAGCTTTAATGCAAGCTGTCCACTTCAAACCTGCATGCCCAGTCAGCATTAATCTAGTTTAGTAATCAAGGACACTCTCTCATCACCTTTACAGTGAAAACAATAACATAATATATCAAATAATTTCTAGCTAAATTAAAGGGACTACATCAGAACCTATAAAGTGTCACAATACTCCCATTGTCAGGAGACCAATAGTCCTAAACACTATTTGTCCATAACTTTCTACAGAAACTAATCACATGGTTCTGAATGTAGCCCTGAAAGATATATGAAAGCAAATAAAAAAGCAGAGCGCGAAAATAAACACATAAACACATAAACACGAACAAACATCGGTAGGAGTTCAAGCACACTCCAATAACTCACTATTATATAATAATTATATCCGATGCCACAAACACGAAAGACACAGAATCCAACATTGGTTTCACTCAACAGAATATCCAAACGGTGTCCACCAGCTTTAGCAACAGGAACGGAATACGGTCCATATAATCTATTATCTGCTAACACTGGAACCCAGGAACACTGCCACAAGTTCGATAAATTATTACTGGAACAACTGGAACAAGATCAAGTATTTGGCGTATTGACCTTACAGGAACAACTGGAACAAGATCAAGTAATTGACGTATTGATCTAACTGGAACAACTGGAACAAGATCAATTATTTGACGTATTGATCTAACTGGAACAATTATGGTTAATGTTGTAATAACAGCGGATTCGGAAAAAGATGATGTTTTAGTGGATTGATACAACAGGAACAGTCTGTATAATTTAAGTATGATTTCTTGAACCAAATTTAAACAGGAGAAGTACCAGATCTGGTTTCTTTTAGTTGTAGTACTCTTGGTATTTCTGGATACAATCCAATGGATGTTGTTGTTGGTGTAGTTGTCGGTGCAGTTGTTGATTGTACTGGAAGATGTTGAAGGGCAATGTACTCTGTTCTGCTTTCTTCGTGGGTTCTTCTGTTGTTGGTTTTCTCAATTTCTTCCCTGACCTCAGGCAATTAAGTTAATATTTTTTTGAAAACAATAATGCCAATAATAACTAATGCCAAAATAACTATGACCAATAAGACAATAGTATAACCCCATTCAGGAAAAATTGAATCAGACAATTCAACCTTCCTGATACCGTGTAATTCATGCATAAGATGATCCATAGAGAATTCTTTGATATTTTCCAAATATGTTGGGAGCCTTAAATTAGTTAGGGTTTTAAAATTATCCAATATAGGTTTCCAAATATGTGATATAGATTTTGGAACAACTGTAATTCGACAATTTTGCGTAATTGCTTTTTCGTTTTCCATGAACAGCGCAACGATGCAGAGTTTACTAAGGTTAATCGGATACACTGGACCCGCAACCTTAAAGGTGTACTGCAAGATTGAGCTTCAAATGTCGATTGATATTACATTGACATACTAATAGAATGAGAATGGTTTAAGATCGTGTATCAAAGTGATCAATCATTTCGAGATGTTGAAATGCGATTTAGTGGTCTAAACATTACATTTTTACACAACCTTAATGCCTCAGTCGATCAGATTCAGGGCAACCCACGTTATCTAAATATAAACAGTGAAAATGTTGAATAATTAGTAAATTCTATGTCACACAAGGTACATACGTTTACCTTAACATAATCCTGAAAATGGATTAATTTATAATCATAGGTGTAATCACAGCAAATCAGCCAACACCTATCATGGCATCAATCGATGACCATTAATTTCATCATTTAACCGGTTTTCGTCATAGCAACTTGGCTATCACTTCTAGAAGAATTTTTGTATTTTCAGCTTTCCGTCGACGTTTCCTCTTACTGAGTGCGTCGACCTCGATCGGCTCATCATCTTCGTCAGATGACATGTCTTGATCGATATCAGATTCTTTGATCCTTTCATTTTCCAGAGCTCTTTGATCAGTTTCAGATCTTTCTTTTTCCCGAGCTCTTAAACGCTTATTAGCCAAATGTGTCACTTGTCGTAAAACTAGGTCACAAGTGTGTGAACAAAAAATGGCAGATTTACCGTCATCGCGTTTAGTGTCAGATAAACCAGCTTTTTCATGTGTAGGAATTGACTACTTTGGTCCTTATGAAATAAAGATATGGCGCTCAGTAAGAAAACGGTATGGTGTAATATTTACATGTTTTGCCTCGCGTGCTATACACTTGGAAGTCTCCGGTCCGTCTTTTTACTCAAATCCGCTCAAATCACACTCAAATCCACTCAAATCCACTCAAATCACACTCAAATCACACTCAAATCTACTCAAATCGCAATACGTTCATTGCTGGGAGTCAAGCTCAAGATCATAAACACAATTTTAAAAACATAAAAACGTGTTTCATGAATTTAAAGGTTCAGCAATATGAAAGAACGCACAATATAATCTTTAATTTTTATTCAAGTGACATCAACAAGAAAATTAAAAATAATATACAGTAAATGATGATCATAATAATAATAATGATAATGATAATAATACATTATCCAATAATAATAATAATAATAATAATAATAATAATAATAATAATAATAATAATAAAAAAAATGTAATAATAATAAATGTAATAATAAATATAATAATAACAGTAATATTAATGAAAACGATACTTTAAAGATTGATAACAAAGATACATAGCCATTCATCGTGCTCTTTCAGATTTAGATCTCTTTCTTTGGAAAGGTTTTTTTGCAAGGCTTTTGATAGAATTTGGAATTGACAATATACCGTTGGTAGAACAAATATTTTTAGGCTGATGTAATTTACTTTTTTTTGCATTAAGGAAGTCTTGGAAAATGATATTTTTTTGTTCTGCTGATTTTAAATGCCATGTGGATACAGATGTTTTGTAATGGACAGAATTCTTACTTAGTTTAAAGTTTCCATTGCCATACAGTGACCTTTTCATATCTAGAAATTGTAACTCGGTGACTTTATATATTTTTTCAATGAGTTCAGAAGGATTTCTAGGCTTCCAGTCTATGGCTAATTTCAATACATGATTCATAGATTCAGCGTTATTATTTGTCCACATTTCATTTTCACTTACGAATACAAATTTTTTAATTTGAAATTTAACATGCTTGTTAAAATATGAAAAAAAATTGGTCACTTTTCACATTATCTGTTATGTCTTCTGAAATTGTCTAAAAAGCAAAAGAGTCTTCTGCATGAACAAGTCCACTGTCACCGAATATCTTGTCAATTATAATTTTTCTCTCGTGTTTTTTCGTTGGAACCACATTGGTCAAATAGTGACTGATATTTTCTTTCAGATGTCTACTGCAAAGTCTACGTTTAGCACCAGGAAATGAATGTTCAATAGCTTTAGTGAGGGCTTGTTCCTTGTCAGTACCAAAAACCAATGAAGGGGAAATGCGGCAGTCTATACTAGAAATTGTATTTTCAAACTGTCCAGAAATATGATCAAAAAATTTCCTGTAAGTGGTATAAGTTGCATCTTTGTGTAAAAAAACAGGCCCAAGAAATATAGGGTTACTTCCAGATTCTTTGCGTATAATTCTATTGTTTTTATATACAATTGATGTGACATAAAAATTACTCAAATTAAAAGTTCTGTCCACACCAAGTACAACGTTTTCATGCAATATTGCATGTTTTATATCTATCATCTGCTCGCTTGTATAACATATAATGGATGGAATTTTATTCTTGGAATACACAACCTCTTGCACAAAGGGATGATCAGTTACCATAGAGAAAATGTTCAAAATGTCATCAGCAAGATTCGTTGATGTTGTTGTTTTCTGACTTTTAGATTCACGATATTTATAGTTTCTGATTTGTTTATTATCACGGGGTGCTAGTATAGATTCATTTTGTAAACATTCTTGATAAATTTCATTAGGACGTTTCCTTGTATTCAAATGTTCTTTAATTTGGTTAAATACTACAGGGTTAGTTCTTACATTGTCAGAATTGTCTAACGGAAAGGTTCCTAAATATTCATATATGGCATTTTTGAACTCGTGGCCTTTAGAGGTTATCCATGTCACTCGTTTCTTGTAGGTGTTGTCTCGTTTCAGCACTGCATAATATCTATGTACAGTTATTATATCATTTTCGCTTGGTTGTGGTTCTAATGGATTCCATATAATTTTCTTTTGTAGGCGCGATTTAAAACAATATTGACCTTCGCGAAACATAACTTGACGAAAATTAAGAGATTTAACATGAACAGACTTAACTGACATTGCCTTTGTACCATCCCAAATACCACAATTATCCCAGAATTTCGAATTACCTGCCTGTTTCAAGTTCACAGAATTGTCAACAGTGAAATATACATTATTTTTCGGTTCAAGAGGAGGAGAAGTCACAACATTCTTTGGATTCAATAATGCCGCGTAGATGTCAGATAATTGTAACCAGAACATGTTGTAACGTCTCTATTGACACATTAAAAAAATGGGTACAGTACAGGGTTACCATTGTTATATTTTGTACATGTAATAGCATGCATATTATACGTATGTCCTGAAAATTTCAAGTCCGTTATCGTTTTTTCTGGCCCACCCGATATAATACATAATAAATCATATTGCATGTGTTAAAAATTCATAATCATCGATGCCAATATTCTTAGTTTATATTTATACTATTATTATTACTATTAGTGATACAATCCTCTAGTATGAAAAAGAATTTTGAGAGTACGTGTTAATCTTTAACACCTTCTGTCACGGTAGTGTATTGTGGTTTACGAGATAATTGGTGTAGAAGGTGATTATGGCTGAGAATTCGTCACTTTGTTTGTGAACTGTCACAGTATAATGTATATTACATTATAAAATGTGCTAGATCTCCTAATTATTAAATTCTATCTTTGAACGTGTGTGAAAATATTAGATAAAGCGCTTACTGAGATAAAAGAAAAATTCACATGGTTCTAGAGAGAGAGCACACACAGCTAAGTATATATAGGGAAAAAAGTACCAATGCAGATTGTAGACCAATCCCTCGACAAAATACCTCAAATTACAACTTACCATGATGATCCTTTTTTTTGCTTCGTCAAAGTTATATGGCACTGAGGAACGTAAAAAACAGGAAAAGCAAGTAAATTCAACTGATGGTTTAAGGCGAAAAAAATTAAAATCTTGCACTGATAAATTTTCACAGTCCCAATGGTATTTCACTTGGCATAAATGACAACAAAGGCTGTTAGACGAGTCACATTTCGTAAGGCATGCTCCACAATTGCGGTTAACGTGTCGTCGCGTTCGAGTAGCCATTTTCTATATGTAAGAGTTTTAGCACTTTCAAATAATATTAGGAATCTGGAATTGGGAGTTTTCACCTATCTATATAGCAAGGCCAGTGTGATTTTTGCAGAGTGAAGACAATTATTGAGCAGCAATTTCCATTATTAAAACTGTGAAGGAGTATTTAGACAACATTTGCTCAAATCACCGCTCCTTTAATCTTGAACAGGAAGTGTGAAAATGTTGTGAAAAGAATTATAAGATTATCAAAGAAAATGAATAGAAGCCCCACTAAACTTGTTTATATAAAACAACAGTTGATTAATTACAATCATTTTTCTTCATATGACTTCATATTTAAACCCATAACACAAAATAATTCATTTTCAGTGTGATTTGAGTGTGATTTGAGTGGATTTGAGTTAATTTGAGTGTGATTTGAGTGGATTTGAGTAAAAAGACGGACCCGGAAGTCTCTGACTCTCTTGATACCAGTTCATGTATCAATGCTATAAGGCGTTTTATTGCACGTCGTGGTACCCCCAGTGATATATTTTCTGACAATGGGACTAATTTAGTAGGGTCTGAAAGAGAACTTAAAGAAGCTCTTAACGAACTTAAACAATTTAAATATAGAATATTTTGCAACTATTCAGGGATTTAATTGGCATTTTAATCCCCCCACTGCGTCACACTTTGGCGGCGCATGGGAAAGACAGATCAGAACCATTCGTAAAATAAGTCATGGTATATTATCTGAACAATTTCTTCGTTCAGCAAGAAGTGATGAACAATTACGTACTTTATTTTGTGAAATTGAATTTATTGTTAATTCAAGACCGCCCCACCCGTGTATCTTCAGATCCAAATGATTTGGATGTGATCACCCCTAATTCTTGAATATTAGGTTATCAATCAGTGTTATTTCCCACTGGTTTATTTAAGGAAAATGATATTTATGCTAAAAGGCGTTTTGGGGCCAAGTACAATATCTCACTGACTTATTCTGGAAGCGTTGGTCAACTGAATATTTAAATACATTACAAAAAAAGTGAAAAATGGAATCAGTCTTCCAGGAATGTGAAAGTAGGAGATGTTGTCCTTGTTGTGGACTCCAGTGCACCTCGTGGATCATGGCCATTAGGCTTAGTTATTGAAGTATATCCAGATAAACATAATCTGGTACGCAGTGTTAAGTTAAGAACTAAGACTTCAACATTAATTAGACCTATAGCAAAATTATGTCTTATATTAGAGTGTGATGAGTAATTAATTATACATTACTGTGAATTGTGAAACGTGAATATTGTATATTGTGTGTTATATGCAATTGTGAACTATTACTTAAGTATGAGTAATTTATTGAAGTGAATCTTCAATGTGAATTTCAATATTAGAATATATTATAAGTGAAATTGTTTAAGTGAAAACTTTATTGTGAATTTCAGTGAACCTAAGAATTAAGTAGGTACTTATTCTTATATAGTGCTAAAGATATTATTTCTTTAATTAGTGACTTTTAAGATTTACTGAACATTAAGTTTTATAATTAAGTGTATCTCATTATTATTCGATAGGGGCCGGAATGTAATGTTCAGGTGCAATATTTGGGTCTAGTCTATTGGAGCGTCTAGTCAATCAAGACTACAAATTAAAGTCCGTGCACAGTTGCTAAGCAACGTTATAGTTTGACCGGAACTCGCATCTTAATAGAAGAAACGTGGGACCAACGCACTGTTGAATGCTGTCTTGTGCGTTTGGATATAAGTTTTTTACCTACTACTACAACTACTAGTAGGGGATTATGTAGTGAATCAATATAATACCTGTATATTTAAGGAATTGTGAAACTTTTATGTGAACGTGAACTGTGAACTGTGAATTTCTTAAACAAATACATTGATTTCATTAACTATGGTTTTTAATCCCTTGGCTGGTTTTAGTCGAGTAACAACAGTCCATCGCCCAACACAGTCCGTCCGTGTCGACATTTCACAGTGACATTTGGTCCATAACATAAAGCTTACGATGTCCTCTATAACTTTACGTTGGCTTTTTTTTTATAAAATGAATAGTTTTTTAAAAATTCAATTTTTGGTAAATGCACTCGCAAAATTTTTGATTTCTATCAATATCTTCAGAACAAAACAAAATTTTCCAAAAAGCCAACGTAATTTTGTAGAGATACATGTAGACTTGCGTTGTGCAAAATTTCAACCTTCTATATTAAATAGCCTAGTAGATATGCTAATTTTAAGGGAATAATTGACGTTTTTTTCGTTCATCTTTCATACCCGATTTCTTAAAGTTGAAATGTCATAAAGAAATAAATTTTATATTTTTGGATAGCTGAAAGTCCCCTCTTTCCATTGATATTTAAATATTTCAGATAGGTGGAAAAAAAGTGGTTGAAATCGTCTATTTTTTGTACATAGGTTTAGGGTTGTCAACCCCCTTAAGCATTATGACGTCAAAAACACTGTTATGGAGCCAAAAATGTGCACAGAAAGACTGGAGTGGGCAACACATTTCAAATTCTGGTCTCAATTGGGCTAAATTAGCATTCCCGTCGCCAAAAAAACATACCCCACAAGCCTATGTACCAATAACGTTACCTTTAAGGAGACAGTAAAGACGACGTCATAATAGCCGTATTCACTCTTATCGTTTCTGAGGTCGTGTTTTGTGTGCTCGGCCAGCGCTTAAGGGTGGTTACAACTAATTTGATGGCGATTGACCGAACGAAAAGCGACAAGGCAGTACTAGACACTCAAAACTGCTTACTCGCGTGGCTCCCACACTGGCCGAAACGGCATTCAGCGTGAACCGAAAAGA
>CM060199.1:21674654-21699893 GCA_030562195.1 Nipponacmea schrenckii
TTTACATGTTTTGCCTCGCGTGCTATACACTTGGAAGTCTCTGACTCTCTTGATACCAGTTCATGTATCAATGCTATAAGGCGTTTTATTGCACGTCGTGGTACCCCCAGTGATATATTTTCTGACAATGGGACTAATTTAGTAGGGTCTGAAAGAGAACTTAAAGAAGCTCTTAACGAACTTAAACAAGTTAATATAGAATATTTTGCAACTATTCAGGGATTTAATTGGCATTTTAATCCCCCCACTGCGTCACACTTTGGCGGCGCATGGGAAAGACAGATCAGAACCATTCGTAAAATAAGTCATGGTATATTATCTGAACAATTTCTTCGTTCAGCAAGAAGTGATGAACAATTACGTACTTTATTTTGTGAAATTGAATTTATTGTTAATTCAAGACCTCTCACCCGTGTATCTTCAGATCCAAATGATTTGGATGTGATCACCCCTAATTCTTTAATATTAGGTTATCAATCAGTGTTATTTCCCACTGGTTTATTTAAGGAAAATGATATTTATGCTAAAAGGCGTTGGCGCCAAGTACAATATCTCACTGACTTATTCTGGAAGCGTTGGTCAACTGAATATTTAAATACATTACAAAAACGTGAAAAATGGAATCAGTCTTCCAGGAATGTGAAAGTAGGAGATGTTGTCCTTGTTGTGGACTCCAGTGCACCTCGTGGATCATGGCCATTAGGCTTAGTTATTGAAGTATATCCAGATAAACATAATCTGGTACGCAGTGTTAAGTTAAGAACTAAGACTTCAACATTAATTAGACCTATAGCAAAATTATGTCTTATATTAGAGTGTGATGAGTAATTAATTATACATTACTGTGAATTGTGAAACGTGAATATTGTATATTGTGTGTTATATGTGTTATGTATATATATATTACCAATATTATCTTAGATGTGTCATTGTATATTAACCTTATCATTATTCTTATGTCTGCATGTTATCTGTATTATCGTCTGTGTCAGTTAGTTAATAAACTTCGTACTGTACGGATGTGTTCCCAGTTCTTGTCCTTCAATACACAACAGATTTGGCGACGAGGATAAAAAGGTTTGCCTGATATGTTTATGGTAGACTCATGGTAGAAGTTGTACTTTCTTTTCTGTGTGAAGTTTCTGTGTGAAGTTTCTGTGTTAAGGTTCTGTGTGATTTCTGAGTGAAATGAAAGATTTATCCAGCATCATGGCATCTAGAATGATAGGTGTAATTAAAGAGTATAGGCCCAGCGAAGAACTCTGGACCAATTATAAAAAACGGTTGGAGTTTTGGATGAAATCAAACAAAATAGAGAAGGACAATAAAGTTAACGTGTTATTAACAGTTGTTGGACCTGATACGTTTGATTTAGTTTCTGCATTAGTTGCACCAGTAGATGTAGAAAATTCAAGTTACAAGGACTTGATATCAGCTTTAGATAGCTATTATAAACCACCAGAGAGAGGTATGGCGAAGAGAGTTTTACTACGTGGACGAAAACAGAAAGAGGGTGAGTCTGTGTCCGATTATATAGTCGAGCTGAAGAAAATGAGTCGAGATTGTGAGTTTACACCAGAAGAGCTGTTACCGAATTTAAGAGACACTTTTACATCTGGATTGAAATCTAAATCGATACAGCAAAAATTATTCGAAATTGGATTGGATAAGCTGACATGGGAGAAAGCTCAGACTATTGCCTTAAATATGGAAGCTGCCTACAACGATTCTGGTAGAATGCATGATAAAACATCTTTTAATAAAGGTACTGTAAATCGTGTTAGTAGTGCTGTTAATGTCAAACCAAATTTTATGAACTCTAAGACTGTGTGTGGTCGTTGTACAGGAAATCATAGATCAAGTGATTGTCCTTATATAAGCAGAAAATGTTACAATTGTGGCAAAATAGGTCATATCATTGCTGGCTGTCGTCAACCAAGGCGAAACAAACCTTTCTCAAGTCCATCTACTCAAGATAAATTTCAATCTAAAAGTGGATTTAAAGGTAAATTCAAGAAATCGTATGGATCAGCACACTGTGTTGAAGATGAGATTGAATCAGTCAATATGGATAATGAGACTGGTCACTGGTACATTGTTTGGACTAAAACATGGTAATGGCAATGCTAGTAAAACCAGAAACTTAGATATTGTCCATCCTGAAGTAAAAGTGGAAATGAGTATATTTGGTGAAACAGTTAATTTTACAGTGGATACTGCTGCATCTGTTACAGTTATTCCAGAAGATTTGTATTTTGAAACGTTTCCTGATGTGCCTTTGGAAAAGTCAAATGCTATATTACGTGGTTACTCTGGATCTGTTATACCAGTTGTAGGTGAAATATTTGTTGATGTAATGTTTAGTGGTAAAAAGTATAGTGATATGCGTATTATTATAGTGCAAGGAAGTAAACAACCATTGTTAGGCAGAGAGTGGCTCAAAACAATTAGATTAAATTGGCAAAATTTATTCTCTGTAAATGAGAATTCTGTAAGTAGTATTTTAGATAAATACAAGTCAGTATTTACGCCATCTAGCAATCGTTGTATAACTCCTTTTGTGGCTAATGTGAAAATTCGTGGAAATAGTGCTCCTATATTTTGTCGTCCACGTCCGGTTGCGTATGCTGTCAAAGAGTCTGTGGAGAAACAGCTAAATCATCTAGTGTCAACTGGTGTATTAGTAAAAGTGGAGAAAAGTGATTGGGCATCTCCAATCGTAGTTGTACCAAAGAAAACTCCAGGTGTTGTGAGAATATGTGGAGACTATAAAGTTTCAGTAAACCGTTATATTGAAGACGAACCTTATCCCTTTCCTACTACTGAAGATTTGTACGCAAAGTTAATTGGCGGTGTTATATTTAGTAAGTTAGATTTATCAAGTGCTTATCTACAATTACCCTTAGATCAAGAATCAAAGGAACTGTTGACAATTAACACACATCTTGGATTGTTCCAATATCAGAAACTACCGTTTGGTGTTAGTACTGCACCTGCTATTTTTCAGAAAGTTATGGACAAGATTCTCTGTGGATTAGATAGAGTTTGTTGTAAAATAGATGACATTTTAATTAGTGCTACTAGTGACCTTCAGCACAGTGAACTTTTAAAAGAAGTACTCAATAGACTTGAACGTCATGGAATCACTTTAAGTCGTGAGAAATGTGAATTTGGTGTTTCTAAACTAGAATATTTAGGACACGTTATTGATAAAGATGGTTTGCACCCAACACCTAGTAAAGTTCAAGCTATCAGTAATGCTAAGTTGCCTAGTAATGTCTCAGAATTAAGATCATTTCTTGGTGTAGTTCAGTATTATTCCCATTTCTTGCCCAATTTGTCAACTGTATTATCGCCATTGTATCACTTGTTAGGTAAAGATGTAGAGTGGAATTGGACCTTAGAATGTACCTTAGCTGTTAATTCTGTTAAAAAGTTTCTTACTAGTGATAAATTATTAGTTCATTATAGTAATAATAAGAAATTGATTTTAGCATGTGACGCATCTCCAGTAGGGATTGGTGCAGTTATTTCTCATGTAATGGACAATGGTCAAGAACGTCCAATAGCTTATGCATCCCGTACTTTGAGTAAGGCAGAGCAAAATTATAGTCAAATAGATCGTGAAGCGTTAGGTATTATTTTTGGTGTTAGAAAATTTCATAAGTATTTATATGGTCGTCCATTTGTTTTGATCACTGACCATAAACCGTTAACTACTTTGTTTAGTCCCAAAGCAGGTATTCCTACTTCAGCTGCTATTAGAATGCAAAGGTGGAGTCTTATTTTAGCTGCTTATCAGTACACCATTGAGTACAGAAAGTCCTCTGATCACTGTAACGCAGATATGTTATCAAGATTACCATTAGAAAATGTTGATTGTAATCTTTGTGAATTAGAAATTAATTATTTTACATATACTAATGATCTACCTGTTACTGCTCTAGATATTAGTAATGAGACTAAAAAGGATCCTATCTTATGTAAAATTTGGCGTTATGTAATGCATGGTTGGCCAGAGCACAGTGACGATACTGCATTAGATGCTTATTTTCGTCGTAAAAATGAATTAAGTATAGATAATGGTTGTCTTTTATGGGGGTTGCGTGTTATTGTTCCTCCTAAATTTCGTGAAAAGTTATTAACTGAGTTACATAGAGAACATTTGGGTATTGTTAGAATGAAATCTGTAGCTAGATCATATTTTTGGTATCCTAATATGGATATTGATATAGAAAGCTTAGTATCGCGATGTACTGCCTGTATTAATGTTAAGAAGGTAGCAAATCCTGCACCTATATTTTCATGGAAAGTGCCTTCTAAACCTTGGGAAAGAGTACATGTAGATTTTTTCGAGCTTAACAATCGGAATTATTTGTTATTAATTGATACTTATTCTAAATGGTTAGAAATTGAAGAAATGAAAGTTACTACAGCTAGTAAAACGTTAGAAGTTTTAGGAAATTGGTTTGCACGTTTCGGATTACCTATTGAAATTGTAAGTGATAATGGTCCCCAATTTTCATGTTATGAGTATAAGAAATTTATGTCAAATAATGGTATCAAATGTACATTTTCCCCACCCTATCACCCAAGTTCGAATGGTTCAGCAGAACGTAGTGTTCAAACTGTTAAACTGTCATTGAAAAAGCATTCTGAAGATTCAAATTCTAATTTGTCTGTTCAGAAATGTCTTGCTTCATTACGTATTTCGACTTTGGCGAAAACGTATTGTAATCGTTCGGATTATTACGTATTTCGACTTTGGCGAAAACGTATTGTAATCGTTCGGATTATTTTATTTTATTTTTTTTTTTTTTTGTAATTCTTGGATGAGTTTGCAGACAAACTGGTAAAAGGTGCAGAAATTCTAAATCTACAGTTGATCTTAGAATGATTTCTATTATCAAATAAAACAAAACCGGAAGTTCTATCTCTGACAGGAAGTGAGAACCGGAAGTTCAGGTTTTTTTGCTTTAGCAAGTTTATTTTCAGTTCGATTTTGACCGGATTTTCAGATTTGAAAACTTCAATGTATTTGTCAACTAACAATTATAGGTTTTATGCAATTAGGTTAAATATTATACCCACGATTTGCAATTCAATATTCAAGGGTCATCGGCAAAAATTTCAGACCGTGATTTCTCCTTTAATATAAATGGTAAAATTTTGAAACTTTACCAGTTGATAGGCGATATGTTTATAATTTTTGAAAAAATGTGAAAAAAAAATTCCACTTCCGGTTTAGCCTCAAATGACGTAATTACGTAACTTCCGGTCTATAACTGCTAGGTGAAAAGTGAAAACTGTTTTATAAATAACTTGTCAATAGTAATTGATTTGACCTAAATAATTAGGTCAAGCTGCCATATCGGCCGCCATTTTGAATTTTCGTTACAATTCTTAAATCCGAAATTCAGACACTACTGATAGACCGATTTTGATGAAATTTAGCACATAGATACAATGGAACATTATCTACCTTTTCTTGGAGACCGATTTTCAAATTTCGTATTTTCTTTCGAATTATTTAAATTTCGATTTTTTCAAAATTAGGTCACTTTAACGGGTACGGAAGGTGTGACCCACTTAATCTATGACCTTGAAAATTAGGTCAAATAATATTCAATATATTGTCTACGAGTAGATATTTTTTAATTTGGCTTACTTAAAAAATTCATAGAGATAAGTGTACTTAAATACAGCAAAAATTGATAATTTTCATATTTTCGCCATCATTAACCGTTACGGAAGGTGTGACCTAATTATTTTATGACTTTGAAAACTAGGTCAAATGATATTCAATATATTGTCTAGATGTAGGTAATTGCAACTTTAGCCTATATAATATTTTAAGGCTCTCGAAATACGTTCATAATTGTAAGCAATTCTAGTTTTATTTTTTTTTTTTTTTGTAATTCTTGGATGAGTTTGTCTGCAAACTGGTAAAAGGTGCAGAAATTCTAAATCTACAGTTGATCTTAGAATGATTTCTATTATCAAATAAAACAAAACCGGAAGTTCTATCTCTGACAGGAAGTGAGAACCGGAAGTTCAGGTTTTTTTGCTTTAGCAAGTTTATTTTCAGTTCGATTTTGACCGGATTTTCAGATTTGAAAACTTCAATGTATTTGTCAACTAACAATTATAGGTTTTATGCAATTAGGTTAAATATTTTACCCACGATTTGCAATTCAATATTCAAGGGTCATCGGCAAAAATTTCAGACCGTGATTTCTCCTTTAATATAAATGGTAAAATTTTGAAACTTTACCAGTTGATAGGCGATATGTTTATAATTTTTGAAAAAATGTGAAAAAAAAAATTCCACTTCCGGTTTAGCCTCAAATGACGTAATTACGTAACTTCCGGTCTATAACTGCTAGGTGAAAAGTGAAAACTGTTTTATAAATAACTTGTCAATAGTAATTGATTTGATCTAAATAATTAGGTCAAGCTGCCATATCGGCCGCCATTTTGAATTTTCGTTACAATTCTTAAATCCGAAATTCAGACGCTACTGATAGACCGATTTTGATGAAATTTAGCACATAGATACAATGGATCATTATCTACCTTTTCTTGGAGACCGATTTTCAAATTTCGTATTTTCTTTCGAATTATTTAAATTTCGATTTTTTCAAAATTAGGTCACTTTAACGGGTACGGAAGGTGTGACCCACTTAATCTATGACCTTGAAAATTAGGTCAAATAATATTCAATATATTGTCTACGAGTAGATATTTTTTAATTTGGCTTACTTAAAAAATTCATAGAGATAAGTGTACTTAAATACAGCAAAAATTGATATTTTTGAAAACTAGGTCAAATGATATTCAATATATTGTCTAGATGTAGGTAATTGCAAATTTAGCCTACATAATATTTTAAGGCTCTCGAAATACGTTCATAATTGTAAGCAATTCTAGTTTTTATTTACGTATCGTAATACACCTCATACTATAACTAGTCGTAAACCTAGTGAATTATTACTCAATTGTGAGGTTAGAACAAGATTTAGTTTGTTAAGACCAAATCTTCAACAAAGAGTAGAGTCGAAGCAGAATGATAAAATTGCTAAACAAAATATTCATCGTAAGGTTAGACAATTTGTTGAAGGTGAGAAAGTAAGAATTCTAAATGTAAGAAGTAACTATCCTAAATGGTTTTATGGTAGAATTGTAAAATGTTTTAGTGCTGTCAGATATTTAGTTAAAATAGGATATCGTGAACGTCAAGTACATGTTGATCATCTCATGGAAACCTTTGAAGGAAATTTACCTGATGAGATTGACCCTCTTCCTAATTCAGATATTGATTTAGATATTAAAACTAAAGTTACTAAACCATCTGATCAAAGTCAAAATGTAGCTCCTATAGATAATCAAAACATTTCTGATTCTAATGTGTTAAATGATTGTAAACCTAATATTGTAAAATCGCCTGTGAAAAATCGAAGTCTAAATATTCGAAGATCTGAAAGAATTCCTAAACCACCTGATAGATTAATAGTTAATATGTAAAGGTTTGAAATAATTAAGGGTTAAACTTGTATGAACTTATATAATGTTTTATCTTGTTTTTCATGACATATTGTTGATGTTAGTATTATTGTAACCTTTAGTTTAGTGTGGAGGGATGTTATGTATATATATATTACCAATATTATCTTAGATGTGTCATTGTATATTAACCTTATCATTATTCTTATGTCTGCATGTTATCTGTATTATCGTCTGTGTCAGTTAGTTAATAAACTTCGTACTGTACGGATGTGTTCCCAGTTCTTGTCCTTCAATACACAACACTATGCAATTGTGAACTATTACTTAAGTATGAGTAATTTATTGAAGTGAATCTTCAATGTGAATTTCAATATTAGAATATATTATAAGTGAAATTGTTTAAGTGAAAACTTTATTGTGAATTTCAGTGAACCTAAGAATTAAGTAGGTACTTATTCTTATATAGTGCTAAAGATATTATTTCTTTAATTAGTGACTTTTAAGATTTACTGAACATTAAGTTTTATAATTAAGTGTATCTCATTATTATTCGATAGGGGCCGGAATGTAATGTTCAGGTGCAATATTTGGGTCTAGTCTATTGGAGCGTCTAGTCAATCAAGACTACAAATTAAAGTCCGTGCACAGTTGCTAAGCAACGTTATAGTTTGACCGGAACTCGCATCTTAATAGAAGAAACGTGGGACCAACGCACTGTTGAATGCTGTCTTGTGCGTTTGGATATAAGTTTTTTACCTACTACTACAACTACTAGTAGGGGATTATGTAGTGAATCAATATAATACCTGTATATTTAAGGAATTGTGAAAATTTTATGTGAACGTGAACTGTGAACTGTGAATTTCTTAAACAAATACATTGATTTCATTAACTATGGTTTTTAATCCCTTGGCTGGTTTTAGTCGAGTAACAACAGTCCATCGCCCAACACAGTCCGTCCGTGTCGACATTTCACAGTGACATTTGGTCCATAACACTTTGTTTTCTGTAATTGTAGGTTGGAAAAGAAAAACAGTTACCGGTAGTGAAAATCAACCTAAATTAGGCAAATAATGTTTCACAGAACTTGTTAAGGGGGTGTGGAGGATAATTTGACAAGTTAAAAAAAAATTTGTGAAGTTTTTAAAATTTTGATATTTTCTTTAGTTGACTTCTAATCTGATTACAGCCTGTGGTCAAAGGGAGATAATTTGTTAACCCTAGCTTTGACATAGTTAGGGTTAGCACTTGACAAAATTTTTTAGGACTTTTTTAATATTTTTTTTTTATAATTTTTTTAGGAGTTTTATGTTTTAAACAACAGTGTGGCATGAGAATTTAATTCACCTTTAAATCATATGGAACCAATTTGCTACTTAGTTAGACTGTGACCAAGGCAGAGTTATGGTCTATAATTTAAAAAAAAAATTTTTTCAATTTTAAATATTTTTAAGAGAATTACTAGAATATATTTTCCTTTTTTTTTTAAGTATTAGCATTCTTTTTAGGTTCAAATTTTGAACAACTCTGGGAAATGTGAGTTGAAATCAATGTGTGGCCAAAGGGAGACAATTTGCTGTGACCAAGTTAGCTTTTAGGACTTACATTTATATTTTTTTTTAAATTTATTTATTTATTGCTTTTTTTGTAAATCTTACAGGGGTTATAGTATTTGACTGCTATGTTATATGTGGTTAATTTTGGTATCATTAGAATCCTGTAAAAAAGAGCTTTAAAATGATATATGACAAGTTCATATTTAGTGAATGAAAATTTTTTTTCTTCATTTTTGGAAATATTTGCATCGTCGCGTACGAAGTGGCGGCCATCTTGAATAAAAATGGTTACCATGGTAACAAACTGTAAATTTTAATCTCAAAATGGTACTTCATCTAAATTGTAATGGAATGGAACTTTAAAACTAATTAATATAGTCAAATTATGGATTAAAGTGACATTAACTTTTGACGCGGGCAAAATTTATGTCTTTTGGAAACAAAATGGCCGACATAAATTGCGCGGAATTTTTTTTTTACCTAGAATTTTTTGAAATTCGCCTTAAAATTCATGAAACCGAAAGAATTTTGTAAATATCTTTAAAATTAAAGATTATATTTGTATTTTTATGGTTCTTTTTTCATTAAATTTCTCCTTTTTGGAGTCGTTAACCTTTGACCTTTTTGTTGAGCCAAAGAAGGAGCATTTTAGACAAAATCACCCCCGATTTCTCGACTTCAAACTGCCATAACTTTTGTTCTAATTGAGATATTTTCATTCTGTAAACTGTATTTCCACCTTTGAAAAGAGTTGGTTAATTTGAGCCTATTTTCACTGTTCTAGCATCATAAACAAAAAATGACCTGAACACCCTACCATAATCTTGAATTTTCATTTGGTTTATAGGCTGCTCTCTTTATGCTGTTAATCCAACGTTAACATATATTCTGTCCCGATCTCACATTACAGTTGAAGGCAGCTTATAAAACCACCTTGTTTAACAAATACGACGTATAAAGTGAATCAAGAGAATACGGAAAATAGGCTATCTAATTCTAATATGGCTTGTCTGACGGTATGTTCCGACCTGACGTCACAATCAAGGGACGTAAGCGTGATCAAATTAAAGTCCCTTATAATATTAATCCACTTTAACGGTCGATATCTTATGAACGGGAGTGCAAAAAATAAAAAAAAACTTTTTTCGATATAAAATAGTTAATAAAAACGATAAAATTGACGTTTTTAAAATTTCCATTTCCTATGGCCATGAATAAAGTGGAAAAAGGCCTTTATAAAGTTCTTAGATAATAATTGTGTTGCATTTGTTGTCATTTGAAATTAAACAATAATATACCGGTGCCACAATAACTGGTATAAACTGTAACCTGATCCATCAATAAATTCAGTACGTGTCGTAAAGGTAAGACTAAATATTGGCTCCATAATATAGTCTGTTAAAAATTTCATTACAACTTACATGGACTTGTGACGTGTTAGAGCAATTAATGTAAACTATAAAATGTAACTATATCTGTTCCATTGTCTTCAAATGGATGCCCTATCTTGAAAAGGAAATATTTAAATTCCTCAAATGATACTGTGATCAAAGCTTTATAGAAATTCTGCCCCTAAAAAAATTAAAATAATTATAAAAAAAAGTGCTACAGCTGTTATCTTAATCAGAAATGAGAAATGTAATCTTGTGAGGAAAATATAAATATTAGTATTAATCTTCTGATAAACACCTAATTCAATAAAAATTAGACAAAAACAGTTTTAGTTGTAAGGTAAACTGAAAATAAAGTGCCACCTTCTTGACTAGAAACAAATGGCATTATGTTTAGATGCCCTTGCCTTTAAGCATTCACAAAAGTTTTTACGGAGACATGTGTCTCCATTAACATGCCATTCAACCACTTTAGCAGTTTGGGACAGGACAGGAGCAAAATTCAACAAATCTACTGTGCTGTCTTCCTGAAAAATATGGATAATAAAAACTTATATACTACAATTATAACTTATGATCAACTGAAAACTAAACGATTTGCAATCATATAACGTTAGTTCACAGATAAATTTTAGCTTCATGATCATAAAATCTAGCGGCATTTATTTGGTTACAGTTGGCAATTGATTATATATTTTAGATCAAGTTATTTTCATTGATTTTTTTTTCGAATTACTGAACCCTGAAATTGTTAGACCATATTATAGCTTGGCAAAACATTGTTATTTACTGTGTCTATATTGTATCGAAAATAACATAATAAGAAAAAAAGTATGTTACCCGTTTGATCTACTAGTACCATTGGTTTTGAATAAGAAGAACTACAGACACTCTTCCAAACAGGTGTGTCAGCTTGGAATTCAGTAAATGTACTTTCCTTGAAAAAAGGGACACTAAAAGTAGCTTATCAAAATAAACTGGAGCATTTGTCAACAATTAAAGATTGATCAAGGTGTAATATGATATAAAAATTATGTACCAATGTTGTCTCAAATATTTAGTTACCTTCCATTCTTCAAAAAAAATGAAGATGAGGAAACTCGTGCCTTCTTGTAAAACAAATTATACATAATTTTCCCATGGGGTACAATCTAAACATCTATATAATCTCTCCAATTTTACATTGCGAAAAGAGGAACATATTGCGTTGGAAGGGGCTTCCCCATCAATGTAATTTTTAATTATATTAGGTCTTGCTTCTTTCCATCTCTCTTTTTTCTTTAGTGTATCTTGTTGATTCTGCAAGATAACTTAATAGCAATTTTATTTAGAATACAATTTTCCACTGCTTGTTTTGATATGGAGGTTTAACTAGGTCTTCCATAAATAGATCTATTAATAATACAGACACGTTGTAATTTAAAAAAGCCAATGGATAGGGTAAAGACCAAAGATTTTCAGAATTAAATCCTATTGTTCAGTACTGCCGAATTCTAGTACATAGGGCCTACTGTACTGTGTCAAACAAAGGACGTAACAAGACAATAAACTTGATAAAATAGAAACACTAGCTTCGCCTGGCCAGGTCTTCTTGCACTCTAAGCTTACATCGACATTGGCCTTTTTATTTAATTTTTTTTTGGTAAGGTGAGGCAAAGCTGGATCAGGCTCTTTTATGAGCTTTCACCCCTTCCCGTAGAAATAATGAGCCATTAATTAGTAGCTTTTAGATAAGATTTAGTCTAGACTTTTTATACCCAAAACTTACCTTCTTGGTTCGATTCTTGGTTGGTAACTTCAATTACTTCAGACCTTGATACATTTTGTACATCTAGGACGATTGGCATTATTGAGGTGAATTCCAAGACCTTTATTTGGATACTGAAAATTTCTCCTTTACCACCTTTCCCACGCAATTAATACAATTAGGCTTTTTTGGGTAACTTGCTAGATTTAACAGAATACATTTCTGGTGCGGCCGGGGCCGAGAACAATTCAGAATGCCTTCTAATCTCGATTGCACCAGGCCTTGTAAGTGTGCAGTGGATTTATAAAGCATGAAGCCAGTTAAAGTAGCCAGAGGAAGGGGTACAAATAGAGGCAGATTGACTCAATGGGGGAAAATCATATTTTCAAATTTGTCATGATATAAAAAGTGAGGGTTCAGTTGGGTGTGCCAATATGTTTTCTAGTAGACCCCCTTCAAAATAGATACTATGTCTGGTTTTGATAATCGATTTTAATATATGGATCTCCCCGCACCACATACATCTGGTACCGTACATATTAAATTCTATTTTCATCATTTTATAAGACTATTCTTTTATCCTGCATAAGCTTCTTTAATACAATAAGTTGAGAATTAACCAGGCTTTAACTGGAAAACCTGGACTATAAAAAGCGCCAAACTGATATAAGATCTACATTGGCGCCAAATGGTCACGTTTATGTTCCCGCCGTTTCCTAATTCTATTTCGATCATCGAGATTTAGTGATTCAGATAGGGAAGACTTTTGTTTTTAAAAATTTCCTTTGATAATCAAAACTAGTTTATTTTCAATCAAAATAATTTTTACTAATTTATATGAAAAAAAAAAAAAAAAAAGGATGTGCTAAAAATAAACAATTATTCATTGGTCAAGCTAATGAAATTCTAGTGGATGATGCTTTCAACGTAACTTGTCTGTTATTAGCTTATAATTTCTATCTTATAAGCTAATATTTGTACCGTACAGTACACGAGTAGTATACCATAAAATTGTGTTCCGTTATTTAAAGAACATTACACGGGACGTACCGTAGGCCTTATGTAATAAGGCTAATTATACTACTATAGTAAAGGATAATTTTACTGGAACGGGTGCCTTTTTAATTACCACTTTATTGTAAATATAACGCCATTATGGCCATATCAATATGTTACATAAATAACAACAATATATAACATATATATTTTCGAGAAGCTTAATGAGCTGTTCAATGGTCAAGAACATACGACAAGGCGTTTCACCTAGTATCCAGAATCGGGTCTGTTATCTCTGTGATGCCTTTCGCTTATCAGTATGGAATAACATTCATATCTTCTTGAGTAGCCAGGTCTTTTATATTGATACATGTATTAATAAAACCAACAGTATACCAATAGAAAGACAAAGAGATTCACCAAAAACACAAATATGGCAACATTGAAAAGAGACCATTCTGAAAATCCAAATATCTTCAATAAATTATCGATAAAAGTCAAACGGATAACCGTAATTAAATAGTACAAACCACCAATGAATGCAGACATTATTTTTTTCATATAAACGATCGAGATTTAGTGTTTAAGATAAGGAAGACTTTTGTTTTTAAAAATTTCCTTTGATAATCAAAACTAGCTTATTTTCAATCAAAATAATTTTTACTAATTTATATGAACAAAAAAAAAAAAAAAAAAAAAAGATTGTGCTAAAAATAAACACTTATTCATTGGTCTAGATAATGAAATTCTATTGGATGATGCTTTCAACGTAACTTGTCTGTTATTAGCTTATAATTTCTATCTTATAAGCTAATATTTGTACCGTACAGTACACGAGTAGTATACCATAAAATTGTGTTCCGTTATTTAAGGAAAATTTAAAGGGGTAATTTTCAGGCTAATTATACTGTTATAGTAAAGGATAATTTTACTGGAACGGGTGCCTTTTTAATAACCACTTTATTGTAAATATAACGCCTTATGGCCATATCAATATGTTACATAAAAAAAACAACAATATATAACATAATATTGAAACACAATTTAGACATATATATTTTCCAGGAGCTTAACGGGCTGTTCAATGGTCAAGAACATACGACAAGGCGTTTCACCTAGTAACCAGAATATGGTCTGTTATCTCTGTGATGCCTTTTGCTTGTAAGTATGGAATAAAATTCATATCTTCTGAGAAACCCGGTCTTTTATATTGATACATGTATTAATACAACCAACAGTATACCAATAGAATAGACAAAGAGATTCACTTGGAATTAAATTAATTTTGTTTCTTAATATGGTTTTGCTCCATTATGTAAGTTTTGTGTATCGACGCATTTGGGTGTACTAGGCGTTTGTTAGAAGGATTTTAATTCTGAGACTTCTGTATCCTCTGCTTCTGGTATTAAAGCCCAGTCTTGTACTTCTCCTTCTCCCGTCAAAGCATAAAACACAGCTCCAAAAAAATAAACACCTGCAGCAATGTAAAACGATATTTGCCATTCTTCTCTAGTACCCTGAAAACACATCCATTCTGAATTAATTAATGAGATAAACTGATATGGTGAGAATTTAAAAAAATAAGGAATTATATTATTCCAATTTGCTAAGGAAACGTGCGTTAACAATGAAGACACTCTTTCTATTTCAGCTACAGAATAAAAACGAGTTGAAAATCCGCTTACAATATTAACGCCACCACGCCTGCTGTTAAGCAAAGAGTGAAATGGATCCTTGTTCATTGAATCATGAAAATTTGATAGAACTCAGTCCACTAGATTCGCAAGTATTTGGTGTTATTTTTCGAAATCCTCTTTCTTCTTTTCGGATTTTTTGCATGCCTATTTTTGATTGTTTTGGGGTATAAATATAGAATTCGATGTTCAAAATGAAATTTCTTAAAGATTTATGAGATGATAAAAGATGTACCGTACATAAAGAAGGATAATTCTATAGAATAGTCTTGTTGTGTGCAATGGCAGTTTCACTAGCTCAATTTTTGTGTCAGGCTTTCAAGTGACATATTGAAATAATTTCAAATTTATGGAAGGTTGCATTTTGTGATTTAACAGATAGATAGAACAGAAGGCAAAAATATGTGTCCATATTTATTCATCAAGACTGTTATTTCATGAAAGCTATTGCCCTTTCATTATATTTAACTTGAGCGTATCCTGACTACCAATTGTAAATTAGTAGTTTAGTACGTACAGGTATAGATAAATCAATTAATTAGATTCATGCATTTCCACTTACGTTTTTAGTTAAAGCACCAACAATATAAGGAGCTAGTATACCAGGAATTGTTGCAGCAGTATTTGAAATACCAAATAATGTTCCAGCAAATCGTGGAGCTATATCACTATGGTTTATGAAGAAGCCACTAAAATGAAATCCACACATCCCTACTGCTAATGTTACCATGACTACAGCTTCAATTTGTTGATCACATTCCATAAAACTTGTACCTATCAAAAATATTCCCGGACATACAGTGCCTTAAAATAAAAGTTGGCAAACGATTAATAACCATGTTTGATTCACTCGACATTCTAAACGGTCTGATTCACTGGACATTCTAAACGAATACATCAAGGGACATGTGCGCGATTCGTTCGATCAATTACTACCCACAGCGATAACTGCTAACCGTCTTAAGGAGCTATTTAAGCCGATAGACCTCACATTTCAGAAGCCAAATGTTGAAGCTAAACAAGAGGTATTTCAGGCAGTCCGAGACAAAAAACAAAACAAACAAATATGTGGCAATATTTTCTTTTTGTTCTGAGCGATTTCGGAGAGGAAGATGTAGCCCCCTAAACTCCTTTTGTAGCTTAGCCACCAATGATCTACAAAAAATAAATAAAATGCTAGATCTGTGACGTTTTGCCTTAATATACATACCCAAAGCTGAAAATATTTTTCGAGTGGTGGCCACAGAGAAATATTTCTTTCTAATAGTTAAGTCAGCTAAATTCCCAGATAAAATTATCACAAACCAAAAACACAAATATGGCAACATTGAATAGAGACCATTCTGAAAAATCCAAATATCTTAAATAAATTATCGATAAAAGTCAAACGGATAACCGTAATTAAATAGTACAAACCACCAATGAATGCAGACATTATTTTTTTCATACCAACGGACTATAAGCATAGACGTTTAGTATTTCAACCCAAATTACTCTCTTTGCTTTCTGGGGCCCCGTTCCACCAACATATCTGAAGACAAGAATTTGTCGTTGGTGCAAAATTTAATAACAAGAAAAACGCATTTAAATCAAAACTTTTCCAAGATAGCTGTTGATTTTCTTTTTTTCACTTACCGACTTAATATCAAATTTTAACACTTCTTTCATATAACTAGGTAACTGTGTCAATAACATATAAATTCCATAATTACCACAAGCATGACCAATTATAATAGCCCAGACTGCTTTTGATGTAAATATTTTCTTCCAGGGTGTTTTTTTATCCTGATTACAGCAATATATACCATGTGGTTAGTAATGAAATATTCAAGATGAGAAATTTATTGGGGACACTAAATAGTCATGTAAAGGGACAGAGTTGACATTTAGTAGTATTATTATTCAGAGCTTTCTGGTAAGAGGATATCGTGATGCTATAATGCGATCTACTTCACTTTAAGTCATTGCCGAAATATTCAATGCCCAAATCAACTCTCGAATAAAAACAAAAAAACAACAGCAAACGATGGCCATTTACAGACTACTTATTTGATTCAAACTTAATCCTTTACAATTAAGTCTTAAATCAAGTACTGCCCGATTGTGCATATGATAATATACTCTTTTCGACCAATTCCAAGATTCTGCGAACTTTTATTGTGTGTGTTATATTAGAAATACAAAGATTTACCCTTTTATTTATATTTTTGTTGACATGTAAACTAGCTTCTATATATCGTTTTTCTGTTGATGTTATTCTGTTACATTCATTTGGTGAGTCGTGTACAAAAATACACCAAAATACTGCCCAAATAAAAGACAACCCACCTATACAAAAAAAAATGATTAAGACAGTTGGTATGCCCAAAGACAGGGTTTCGCGTTTTTAAGCGAATAGAGTTGTATTATTATCATATTAGATGATATTCCTCTGTAAATTCGTCCTTTGTATCTTGTGCTGTGTTGAGAATTCATGTAAGAGATCAGAGATCTGTCACCAATATGGTCTTTATTCTTTCATAATATGGACATATAAACAACATAAACTGTGATTACCAATTACATAAAATACAGAAGGCCATCCGCCGTCAAATCCATAATGCGACAAGTATCCACCTATAGGAAATATCAAAGCATTTCCGAACTGTCCACCTGAAATGTAAATATTGAGAACGTTAGAAATCTAGTGAATTCATTTTAATTTATTATGCTTATTTATGTTGTATTCTGGTTCTAAAATATAGTACTAACTAGAAAATACCATACCCGTTGTATAATAAGACAGCGTTTGATGACGGATTCCCCATGGAATGTTATAAGATGACGTCATAGAGAGTTCCCTACACTCCTCAACTTGTAAACACGACTTGATTTGATTGATTACTAATAATTTCAGTATTGCTTGTGAAAATTATAGCCCATGCTTTAATGATTATTTTTTGTCATTTGCACTATTTTCAGTTGGCACTGAGGCCTGGATTCTAAGAACAAATAATAGCGACTCAATCATTCTAGTCAAGTTGCAAAAATTAGTTCGACCGTATTCAACGTATGTGGAATATGGGTTCAATTATATCATTGCCTGATTCCCATTGTAATGGTATAGAAGGAATACCTCTGTAAAAAAAATATTTTACTTGTAAAATCAGTTCTTAAAACACTTAGCAACACCTACCAGCATAGGAAAAACCAATCAAGCGACTTCTTTCATGAGGTGGCGACCAGTTGGCCCACAAAGCTTGTGCGGCAGGATACATGACACTCTGGAAAACAGACCGAAATACTTCGTGACCTTTTGCACAACAAGGTTGTTATTTTAGGTACAGTTTAGGACATTGTTTTCTTGTAACTTCTTAATGCGATTAAAGTTTGTATTTTTGCTGTTCGTATTAGTTAGACATTCATACCACGCTTCTTCTATGAAAAGATTAACTTGACTTAGATAGATTTAAAGAATTTTGAAATATTGATCTGAATCGTGATAAAGTGATCAATTAAATTAGTAAATACAGGAATCACACGAAAATACAATACATGTAGTTACAAAAAAATATCCTCGGAAGAAGAAAAACAAAACAAAAGCAAATAACGCTTTCCTTTTGGTGTTTCCCCCAGTGGACCGGGGTTAAGAATAGGTCCACCGTCCCCCATTGCGTGTCGTAAAAGGCGACTGAATTGGGGCTCCTCGTTTGCCGTGAGGTGCGACCCGTGTCGGTTTTGAATGGACTCCTGGTGGTTGAGGGTAACATACTTCCCAATACATCACTTTGGGCCAGGGGATTCCTAGACGGGTGGCCAGGGGGCCCACACTGGTCAATCGGCTTGTCGTGTTGAGCCTATGAGTCGGTGGTCAGAACAGATAAAACTTTCTAATCACAGATTATATCATTATCCTCCAATTCAATTCACCGACTCAGAAGCAGCGGCTTGGGTCAATTGGGTAAAAATAAAATAAAAGTTCGGAAATTATTTGCTCCATCCAGAACTTTTATTCCCTTTTTTATCTGAGTATATCTCCCGATTACCCCTAGGGCGCTGGCGCTGGAGTCCCGCGCCGAGCCTGCGCGGAGGTCGTGGTCCGTGGTGGTCGGGGGTCTCGGGAGATAAATCTTCTACATTTTCTTCATGGCTACATTAACCCCCCCAAAAAAAACCAATAAACGTAGGCTAACCGAGGCAGAATTTGCTGAATCATCTAGCTCGTCTAGTGATTCCTGGCCTCGGTTTCTTGTCATCAATAGTAGTAACCCTGAGAGGTCTTTAGCATCATTATCACCATTTGCTATTGCCAAAGGAATAGCTGGTTTAGCTAGTGAACCTAAATCGATAAAAAAACTTCGTAACGGGTCTTTATTGATCGAATGTCACCGAAAAATTCATTCTGAATTATTATTAAAATCAACATCTTTGGTAAATATTCCCATAAGTGTATCTCCACATTCTTCTTTGAACTCCTCGAAGGGTGTCGTTCGACACCCCGATCTAAGTGGATGTTCTTCAGAGGAAATGATGGAAGAATTAAAAGACATTGGCGTCACGAACGTAGATCGTATTTCTATCCGTCGTGATGGCCAAATGATATCAACTAATACATTCATACTTCTTTTTAATAGACCCGATTTACCATCAGAAATAAAAGTAGGTTATCTCAATATTAAAGTTTCACCATTCATACCGAACCCTCTCAGGTGTTACAATTGTCAGCGCTTCGGGCACGGAACTCGGACTTGCAAAAGTTCGTTGCGATGTGCACGTTGTGGCAAGCCCGGGGCACGACAGCAAGGATTGTAGTGATACTCCTTGCTGTTGCAACTGTAGTGGAAACCATGTCGCTTTTTCCAAGGACTGCCCTAAGTGGAAATTGGAAAAGCAAATCCAAAAGGTGAAGGTGGAAACCAAGGTTTCCTATCCCGAAGCGCGGAAGGCTGTAGAAGGGAAAACCCCATCTACACCTTCTGGGAAGACTTTCGTTAGTGTTGTTAAAGCTTCTACTCGATCAATAGAATGCCAGACCGACATTATTTGGGCTGAAGCGAGTACCAACTCCGTCTTTAGCCTTATTATCACCTGAGGCAACTACATCTACATCATCAGCAACTCAGACGCCCCAGACTGAAAAGTCAAGTGCTGATGATAGTAGTGTTAGTCAGCTATCTAAAGACGTTCAGCCAAAGGGGACTGGTAAACAGTCCAGGGCAAAACGCAGTGAAAGTCTTCCCCATAATGACAAGCCTACAAAGAAACATGGATCCTCTTCCTCCAAAAAGGGAGGAAGGGATCTTTTGAAGTCTGCCATATCTGATAGTATAGATATGGAGGCTTCAGAGGTTGATGCGGAAGTCTTCAACCCCCCTTGCCGCAAACCTCGTAGTCCAATTAAACCACCCTGACGATGCATCCAAAAAATAATATTATACAATGGAATTGTCGAGGTTTAAGTCATAATCTTAATGAAGATCAGCTATTAATTCAACAATATAATCCGTTGGCTATTTGTCTCCAAGAGACATTCCTCAAACCAACGGATTTACATTTAGTGCCATTTAAACATTTTGTTTCCTACCACCATTATGGCACAGGTGATGATAAGGTCTCGGGGGGTGTTTCTATTATTGTCAATAGAAACATTGCCCAGTCCGAAATCACACTTAATTCTCCTCTGCAGGTAATTGCCGTGCGAGTAACACTCCACGTGCCTATTACCCTTTGCTCCATCTATTTGCCACCTAACTCAACTTTAAACCCTAGAGAATTGGATGACCTTGTTACCCAGCTTCCTTCTCCTTGCATATTGCTTGGAGATTTCAATGGTCATCATTCTTTCTGGGGTAGTCCAGCTGATAATAGCAGAGGAAAATTAATAGCTGACTTCATTTATGACAACGATCTTTGTATCTTTAATGACGAATCGCCTACATATTTCTGCTCAAGAACAAAAACCTTTTCTCATCTAGATCTGACAATTAGCTCACCATCTTTGTTCCAAGATTTTTCTTGGAGTGTCCATGACGATCTCTGCCACAGTGATCATTATCCTGTTATTCTACGGAATAATGGTCCTTCACCAGTAGACAGGCCACAAAGATGGAAACTCTCTAAAGCTAATTGGCCCCTCTTTGAGGCGCTTTGCATTTCTTCTTTTCCTCAACATGATCTAGATGAAGCAGAAGACCCGATGGAACTATTTACCACCATCTTACAAGATGTATCGGGTCAGGCGATTCGTAAAACCTCGGCAACAAAAAGATTTAATAAACCATGGTTTAATGAAGACTGCAAGACAGCACTGAAAGAAAGTAATCGTGCTTTACGATTGCTTGAACGTGCCCCTTCCGATGACAACATGGCCTCTTTTCGCATAGCACGGGCCAAGGCCAGACGGACTATCCGTCAGGCAAAGAGGTCGTCATGGCAGGAGTATGTTTCAAGGGTCAACAGTCGTACGTCTTCCAAATCAGTCTGGGATAGGATTCGTAGGATCAAGGGTAAAGCAGATACAATATCTGTGAACCATCTAGAAGTAGATGGCTCAACACTCACCACACTTCCAGATATTGCTAATTCTTTTGGGGAAATAATTTTTCCTTTAATTCATCCTCAAACTTTTCCTCTGATGCTTTCCAGAGAGTCCGTCTCCGGGAAGAGAGGAAAAGATTAAATTTTACATCTAAAAATGAGGAATATTACAACGAAAAATTTACTTTATCTGAATTGAAGTATTCTTTAAAACAGGCCCATGATACAGCTACTGGGCCTGACGATATTCATTATCAGATCCTCAAACATCTTCCTTACCCTACATTAAAAAAAATTTTATTTATATTTAACCAGATTTGGGATGACGGTGTCTTTCCTCCTTCGTGGAGGATTGCTACAATTATTCCCATCCCTAAACCTGGTAAGGATCCTACGAATCCTACTAATTATCGCCCTATTGCATTGACCAGCTGCATTTGTAAAACCATGGAACGGATGATCAATAGAAGGCTCGTTTGGCACCTTGAGTCAAACAATCTTCTTACTTACCTCCAATGTGGATTTCGGTCCCAAAGGAGCACTCTTGATCATCTCGTTAGATTTGAATCGTTCGTCAGGGACGCCTTCATTCAAAGTCACCATTTAGTAGCCATATTTTTTGATTTGGAGAAGGCATATGACACTACTTGGAGATATGGCATTCTTCGTGATCTCTTTGACTTCGGTCTGAGAGGAAGATTACCATTATTTATCTCCAATTTCCTACATGATAGGACGTTTAAGGTACGACTCGGCTCCATTTTTTCAGATCATTTTCCTCAGGATAATGGAGTTCCACAGGGTAGCATATTATCCGTTACCCTTTTTTCCATCAAAAAAAATTCAATCACGTCGTGCCTTAGACGGGGGGTTGATGGCTCTCTGTATGTTGATGACTTTCAGATGTGTTACAGTTCTATTAACATGCAGACGATCGAGCGTCAGTTGCAGCTTTGCTTAAACAATCTACAGCAATGGGCAACTGACAATGGATTTCGATTTTCGAAATCCAAGACCGTCTGCATGCATTTCTGTAAACGAAGAGGTTTGCACCTTGACCCAGTGCTACGTTTGGACAATGCTGTCGTTCCTGTTGTACAGGAATTTAAATTCCTTGGTCTGACTTTTGACAGCAAGCTTTCTTTTCGTCCACATATTAAAATCCTCAAGAACAAATGTCTGAAAGCCCTCAACATACTGAGAGTCTTATCCAACACTGACTGGGGAGCTGACCGTAAGGTCCTCCTCCGATTGTATCGAGCTTTGGTTCGATCTAAGCTCGATTATGGGTGCCAGGTGTATGGTTCAGCTCGTCCATCGTATCTCAAAGAGCTTGATACCATACACCACCAAGGACTTAGAATCAGTCTAGGAGCTTTTCGCACAACTCCAGTTGAAAGTCTGTACGTCGAGGCTTACGAACCCTCATTGTACGACAGACGTGACAGACTTTCACTTCAGTATGCTATAAAAGTAGCATCTTTACCATACCATCCGGCTCATCGCCCCGTATTTAGTCCTTATTTTGAGCAATTGTATGAGGCTAAGCCTCGTGCAATTTCTTCTTTTGGAGTCCGCATTCAACCACTTTTGTCAGCAGCTGGTATCAGCCACGACAGTATTGCGGACTTCATAATGACCACAATTCCACCTTGGTCAATTGCTCCATTTCAGATAGACTTTAGTCTATCAAGCAATAAGAAATCACAGACAAGCTCTATCGTCTTTAAGTCTAAATTTCTTGAATTAAGGGCTAGATATGGGGATTATGCTCCTTTTTATACAGATGGGTCCAAGGATGGTGATAAGGTAGCAGCCGCTACCGTGACGCCATCCGAAGTCCTGTCTGTATCTCTTCCATCAGCAGCCTCTATTTTCACAGCAGAACTCGTTGCCATCTTACAGGCACTCGAGTTCTTTCAGTCCTCCTCATCATTACAAAAATGTATAATCTATTCTGATTCTTTGTCCGCATTACAAGCTATCCATAACATCCAGCTTGTGCACCCAATAATCGGAGATATTTACAAGCTCTCGGGCCGAAAAAGGACATTGTTCTTTGTTGGCTCCCCAGTCACATGGACATACTAGGGAATGACCGGGGAGATGCGGCGGCTAAGGCTGCTTTGTCATTGCCGGTCTCCTCCTTTTCCTTGCCTTACACTGACTTTAAGTCGGTGATAAGGAATTTTATTTTGCAACGATGGCAGCAAAAATGGGATGCTGCAGATACAAACAAACTTCATGCTATCAAACCTGTCTTGGGGGGCTGGCCATCCTCCTATTGTGCCAACAGGAGAAATGAAGTTGTTTTGTGTCGCTCTCGTCTTGGACATACTCACCTTACCAACTGTTACCTGCTCAAGCGAGAGCCTCAGCCAGTCTGTGAGCACTGTCAGGTTCGCCTGACAGTGAAACACATTTTGATTGAGTGCACGCATCTCAAACCTATAAGATCTCAGCACTACTGTGCTAGATCCTTGTTCCATCTGTTTGCGCAACCTTCTCTTTATGAGAAAGTTGTCGCGTTTTTAAAACAGACTAATCTGTATTTTAAATTTTAAATTTTGTGTTTTAGTTTAGTTTTGCTATTTTGTTTTTAGCCCATTTTGGGTTACAACCATTCTGTGATATTGTTTTTAGCATTGTTTTGTTGCCCTTTTTGGGTTTCTGTGATAATTTTTATTTTAATATATTGATTTTCTAGTTTTTAAAATTTTTTTTTTTGTTTAAATCGTTTTTAAGTGCTATATAGCCCGTTTTGGTGCTGATGCACTTTAATACATTTCATTTCATTTAACGCTTTCCTTTTGGTGTTAAGGAGAAAACTTAAGAGCCACCATGGTAGTATTATCAACAAATTCCTTTCTGATATTGTCATTGGATTAACAGTTGTCAGCCGTCAACATAGGGTCTGAATTTGTCGCAAACTGTCTTCTTAAACCGATGTTCATAATAACTTCTGTATGTGTGCCATTTGTTTTGTCCATCTTAGGGTTCTATGACTGCTGGTCATGACTATTCAAGTCTAATGTTTTTTGTGACATCTAGTCAAAAGCAATACTGGATGCTTATAACTTCACAGCAGACGTATTATGCAATCAAAACACAAAAGAAACGTTACTTTACAGATAAGACATAGGACAGTGGAGATAACATATTCTGTTGCAATAAACTTTAAACTTCTAGAATGAACATAAAATAATTAAGAACTTGGCAAATTAGGGCATAGTAGATAAACCCGCTGCCTTATATTCTTTTTATAATCCGATAAATCAAAAAAACTTATTAATTTTTCTCAATATTTTCTTGGCTCTATTAGGTAAGAGGTAAGTTCACTGATGAATATACTCATTTTTATGTTTATTCTGGGATGTAGTATCACTTTCAAATGGACTTGTGGTGTATTTACTTGCATATATATAACCATATGAAAATATTTGCTTTGTATAATATAGAACATAGCATAATATATCCACATGACCTAGTTTAGCTTAACAATGTACTTATATTGTTAATTTGCTACACGGAGATGGTTCAGGTAGGATAGTTGTCCGTATCCAGTTAATGAACATTTTATATTTAGTTAGAAGAAGAAAAAATAGCGATGGACATCGTAATACGCCCACATTTATAATGGCAGGGTGGTTGACAAGAGTTATCGTTAAATAAAGGATTTTTATTGATTTTTAATTAAACTCATAGAAAATATTTTTTTCGATTGGTCTGCTTTTTAATAGGGTTCATCCTTGGGTGATTACAACGACTCATGTGAAGTTTTATCAAAATACATCAAGAAACCAGCACTTAATTGTATCAGCAAAGATAAAGGC
>CM060199.1:21700393-21801104 GCA_030562195.1 Nipponacmea schrenckii
GTATGCTACCCTGTGGAACTCCATTATGCATTAGTAGTACATTCTACAACCTTCCTCGCTTCGGGATACGATAGTTTATTATCAATTGTTACTTTTATTTTTTTTTCAAGGTGCCATTTGGGACAGTCTTTAGAAAATGTAGTATGTTTTTTCTTCGCTGTTGAAGCAAGGTGCTTTAGTGCAATTAGTGCAATATCTTTCAATTCGTCCTTCATTTCAGCAGCTGAACATTCATTGAGGTCTGGATGTCGAATAGTCGAATAACCCCTTTAGATGAGTTCAATGACAATGTGGCGATACTGTAATAGGTATGGTCGCTAAAATAGTAGATTTTAACAAGAGCTCTGAATGAATTATTCGAGAGCATTCAACCAACAAAGAGTTGCTAATTTTTTAATCGATTTGGACTCACTGGTAAGGCCAGTCAAACCTTAAGCAATGGCAAAAGGAGATAAAGATGATAAGGACCTCTCAGGGTCACTACTGTCAATGATAAGAAACCGAGGCCATGATTCGTCTGAAGTACAGGATTCATCTCCAGAGACCCTAGACCACCACGGACAATGACTTCCGCGCCCCAATTCAGTCGCCTTTTACGACACGCAATAGGGGACGGTGGACATATTCTTAACCCCGGTCCACTGCGGAAAAGGCAAAACAAAAACTTACGTAATTGACACTTTGTTTGTATAAAATGTCAGATCTTTTTATCGGCTCTTTTTCAGATATCAATTTTTTCACTTGTGGTTTTGAGTTATGATGACTTCTTAAATGACAATGTAGTTTCTACAAGGCAGAGGAACAATAGTAACAAATTTGTTTATCCATTTTCGAATGTTACCATCGTTATGTTTTGTCATGATAGCGTTTCCGCTGTTGGAATCGTCCTCAAGAGGTGTTTGGTAATTCGGTATCATTAACTGATGATGAAACAATTTCTTCCTGTTCTTTATTTTGTCTTTCGGATGAATGCTGCAGGAACTGCTGCATGGGTATTAAAGCAGATTTCACGGAGTTGTCATTATCGGAAACGTATGAATTATCTGATTGGGTTTGTATTCTGTTTCAGATGAATACATTCACTCTTCATCCGATGAATCGTTTTTATCTGAAGGGTTTATCAACGTCTTCACCCTTTTGTCTTAACTTCGTCTTATTTGTTGCATCGAAGACGAGTTTGTAGTATCTCAATCAGTTAAAGTATCACATGAAGTAATGTTGGTGGTATCTCCATCAGGTAAAGTTCCACAAGGTTCAGTACTTGGCCCGTTCTCTTTTTAATTTAGTGAATGACATCAATGACTCATTACAAAACATATCTAGTATATTTGATGATGATACTGTGATTGGGTGTAGTCAATCATCAATCACTGACATTGAAACTTCTTTAAACACAGATCTCGTATCACTAGATAGATGGGCGTCAATCTGAATGGTCAACTTTAATCCAAAGAAAACACAAAGTTATCTTTTTTACAAATTAATCAAATTATACAAAACCCAACATTAGTTTTGGCAATGAACGATTAGAAATCATAAAATCTCATACACACTTTGGTGTTAAGGTGGGTTTATACTACTTACTTAATAACATAATTATGTAAAATTGAGCAACCCCACACTCAAAAACTGCTCCCGACGCTAATGTAACTCCCTAACAGCAGACAAAATAATTTCACTACAGCGAAGAGAAGAAGATATAATAGGCCTGCTCCTGGCATGTTGTTGCTTCATTCAGTGTGCTATCTTTTATGAATGAGTAGCCTGAAATATACTTCTTGAAATTGTGCAAGTGACTAGAGGGCCATTGTAAAAAAACACACGAAACTCTCTTTGACTGATAAAATCTTTATTTTACAAAAAAATCAAAATAACACATTGCCTCCTTTCTTCGTCAATAACTCTTGCAAAACTTAGTATATATTGTAAAATATTTTCAAATGCCTATTATAGATCTACATCTCAAGATTTATTTCTCCCATACCAGTAGTAACGTCGTAAATATTTAAACGTTCTTGCAAACATGACCATAATGAAGACAGTCGGTCTAAGCCCAGTGGTGTTGGTATATTCTATAGCCAAAGGGATTACAGGAATGAAAAGACAATGAAAGACTTACAACGATATTAATTTAACATAATATATCAAACTGTTTAGCAAATAGCTTTCAAGTTGGCTATTTGAATTCTTGACAACACTACCACTTGAGCCAAACAGGAAAAAACAAACCGTTAAGCTATTTTTAAACATGACGTACATAACTACATGTCAACAATAACAATACGGATAGGATTTTGCATAATAAAAATATTCGGGCGTTTGGCATCTGAACAGTCTCTGACAGAACATCCTCCCCACCTCTCTATTCCATTGTTTCCTAAAAGAGTCAAATAAGTATACACGTTGTCATGGATCTTAAGTTTCACGAAAGGGTCCTTGTGGTACATAACTTGATGCACGACCTTACATAATGTCATGAAGACATATAAGAATCATCACCAGGATCATTCGGTATTTCCTATAGGTATTGATTGACAAGGTTAGCATATTCAAATAAATAAGTATAAAGTTCGAATGGAGTCAATAATTGTTCTTGATTTCTTAAGATGCTTTGGAACCTTGCAATAAATGGGCGAGACCACATATTGAAAACGCTATTTCAGTTGCAACAAGTGGCCACCTTGGATACAAAAGCTAAAAATATACACATAAACACCAAAAACCAAATTTTATGAACGTTTTCCTTTAAATCATCAAATGCACTGAATGACCCAAACTTTTTAGTCTGAAAATAAGACAAATAACAAATCTCTAAATACAATAATTCTCCACAAATACACATACATAATCCTTAAAAAGATACACAGGTAGGTAGCTCACATGTTCTATGTACATCACTCCAACCTTAGTTTTTCAATAATAGGCATCTATAAGCAAGTTTTTGAATCATGTGGAATCAGGTGCTGGGCCCCTACGATGGGAACTATAAAAAGTGTGGCCTAGGCTACATAATCTTTAAAAGATACACAGAAGGTAGCTCACATGTTCTATGTACATCACTCCAACCTTAGTTTTTCAATAAAAGGCGTCTATAAGCAAGTTTTTGAATCATGTGGAATCAGGTGCTAGACCCCTACGATGGTAACTATAAAAAGTGTGGCCTAGGCTAGTGGCCTATCTATAAGAGTGTCTTTTGAGTCCACATATAACTCAATAAGTAAATATGGACCAATGTAATATGAATATTTCTCCAAAATAAGAAATGAACAGTAAAGATTTCTTCTTCAGTTACGAATATGACAATGAGAGAAATTTTTACTTCCAGAGTCTTCCATAGTGATGGTTATTATGTCACCTCTTTGACCACGTGACCGAAGTAACAATCTATAAAACGGCACGCAACAGCGTATGAACGTGGACTCAGTCTTCGGCAAAAAAACCAAGAAGAATCACAGAAGAAGGACAGTTAGAGAAGAAGAACGAAGAATTAATAGAAGGTCGATCCTTACTCAACGTCTGCGATATGGTTTTTAAATCATAACTACCTAGGCCTACCAGGCAGTAAGCCAGTATGATAGTGTCTTAGAGCTCGCATCTCTTCACAGGTGAGGATTGCTATTCAAAAATGAAAAGGAAACCTCATAAATTTTTGACCTAGAAAAGCTGCATTCCAAATGAAAATAAGGTTTACACACCATTACTTTTCACAGATAGCAAGGGGAATCATTTAGAGTTTAGTAGATCTACACCCAAATCTGCTACTGCTAGGCCTAATGACAGTAATGATGTTGAAAGACAAATTGTCATTAATTCTAAAGGAGGAAGGACTCCCATGCCCTTGACTATCTGAGATAATCTTGCAGAGGAGATTGGGTTCCGGGCCCCCCTGTGTATGTTTGGCTTGGAACCTGTGACTTGACATCCAAGGACAAATCTGGCTTTATCAGTCTTGTATCTCGTGACAATTCATTAGTCAGGGATAAAGCTGACAAATATCAGCAGATTGTTCAAGTACCCTTACGTCTCCATATTTCTGTGGAACCAGAAGAGGTACCATAAAGATCAGTTTTCGAAGACCGCCAAATGGTAGCTCAAATTTCTGAACTGGACACAATCCTCAGATCTATAAATAATTACATTGGAAGTAATTCTCATTATTTCTGCGTGGATCTTTACAGGGTGTCTAAAGCGTGCAGAAAAAGAAGTACCAGTGCAGAATCTGCTCAACCAACAACTCGCTGGTATTACAGCTATTAACTGTACAAGGATGGTATTCACCCAGGCAATTTAATTGGTAAAGTTTGGATGAAGAAGATTGCAGATCAGGCTACCAAAGACTACTGGATCTAGATTTTTGTTACCACTCGTAGGGTGTTTGAAATTGAAATCAAACTGTGAGGGCGTTCTTCGCTGGTGTGGTTGTTTATTACTTTCACTCCTGCATTGGTCAATGAAGTGAAAATCCAAATTGCTGATAAATATATAAACAAATACTGAGACTGGATTTAAGCCCCTAGCAGGATTTTGAAAATAGCAATTTAATTGTACAACTCCTGTTATGGTTACTATCTTGTTTATCCTGAATTAGACCAAAAAGCATCATAGCTATCAACTGAGGAAAGAGATACAGAGCTTTAAATTGACCACATCACCTAAGACATACCATGAATTATTGATTGGAGTATTTGAGATAGATTTTTATCGTTTAATTCAAACAAAATAAAACAATTAGCGTTCTTTCTAATAAACATTCCGTCCATTCCATAAAATGATTGAGATTGGTATATACAATGACAATTGTGATGTCTTCCTTTAGTAAAGAATTCTTGTTGAACTGTTTGGTTTGATTGTGCTACGCAATCATCGAAAATGATCAGGTTTTTCCTTTTCTTGTCGATATTAGACAAATCTAAATCATTCACATTCTTGGTTAGTAAAACTTGAATATCATTAGGTGTTAATGATGGGTTGTTTTCTTTTATACAATAATTTATAAATTCTTCAGGAGTTTTGTCATTTCGTAGATCTCCATCGTTTTCATAAATTCGAAATATTTGCTGTATGTCATCTTTTTGTAAATATTCTAAGGCTTTCAGAAATTGATAAAATAATTGATCTGGAGTTGATGTATAGGGAATTAAAATCTAATAATTTGGGTGTTGTTAACATCTTAAATAAGACGTGAGTTTTTCCTGATCCTGATTGACCAACAATACACATTAACATTGGATTTTGTGGAAACCTATCTGAATGTTTAAATTTTGCAGCCATTTTTTTAAATGAGAATTAAATACAATACCTTCTCCTTTATATTTTGAAAGAAAAAACCATCACCACTGCGAATGCGTTTAAGTATTAATCCCTCTCCTTCTTTTTGAATCTCAGTTTCACCCGTATCGATTTGATCAATTAACTTAGACAAACCTTCTTTTACTGTTTTCTTGGTGGCGTGATTGAATTGTTTAACACTTGCTAAGATATCCTTGATTCCCGAACCTTATGCTAATTTTTCCATTTCTAAATTATGTCTACGTTTTTCTCTGCCTTCAGCTTCTTCTGCTTTTTTCTTATTTACCGCCGAAGCTATACCACTTGCCCCACTGGCAACAGCACCTGCAGCTGCTAATCCTCCGAAAGTTAATGGGAGAAGAAATAGAAACCCACCTTCTTTAGCTTGCTTGTCTATTTCATTATAATTAATATCGTCCAGTACTTTATGATTTTTTAGTTTGTTAATCATATGTATCTTTATACCATTATAAGTAATTGTTTTCGGTTTCCCTTTTTCGATTGATTCTAATATTTTAACGACTAAAACTTCTGGTTTCATTTTTAAAGTTAGAAATTTATTCAATTCTATTCATCTTTCTATCCATTATATTTATGATATGACGAGATTCCTCTAACAAGAGACAATACCCTACCATATCTCCAGCTGTTTTTTTCAATGTATACAGACAACTGTACGCCTGTTTTGAACAAATCTTCTTTATGAGCAGAGAGATCAAAACAAAATATAGGATAATTTAAAATAAAGTCGATATAATTAAACTGTGGTATATTTCCAAATAATTCGCCCATAAGCTTATAGTTTCTATACAACTTATTAAAGTCCTTGGTATCTGGGTCAATTTTCAAAGGCTGATTTAAATAGTTTTCATTGTTTAATCTTACTTGAACCCTTTTTATTTGATGATCTCCAAAGTTGTCACCAGTTACTTTAAAAAGGTTGTTGTTGTTCGTTTGTGAATCTGGAAGATTTTTTGAAACCAAGTATTAAATATCTCGCTGGTTTTGTGGTATTCGTCACTTGTCATGTGAAATCCTCCCCTGTGATTGTTATCGATCCAATAGTATTTCTTCTTAAAAATGCTATTTCAATATCTTTCTCAAACTACTAAGAAGTCTTGTTTCTACTTCGATTGTTGGGGTTATTACTGGCACGTATAATTGGATATCGGTTATTTCTAATTTAGCATTTGAATTATTTTCTCCATGAAATATTCTATCGTTATTTATTAATCTTTGAAGATGGATTTTGAAGGGAAGACCAATGTAAACTTCCTATGCTCAAGTAATCCAAAGAGGGGATATAATTTCCAGTTTATGTACGAACCCCAGCTATTTCTATCAATAGGTTTGTTGTAAAATACAACCCTCTGTTTATAAACTTCATTTTTTCGAAATTTGGTGATATTGATCAAATTGTTAACACAAGTTCTAACTGCCGCCAGGTTGGCGTCTGCTGCTACATTTTCTTGTTGAGATTGTATTTCCCTATCTCCCGTGTCTGGCATCCAACCCTATGCCGTTGTATAATTTTTTGGATACAAAAGAGTTTTAAGCATTGTGTCAAACTCACCTGGGTGATTGATTGTTTCAATTATATTTGAACCGGCTTCTAAAACCATTTCGCTAAATAAAGAGGGGAAGAAATTGTTTTCTAATGTTACCTTCGGCTGGGGGAAACGGTTTTGATTGGGGGCTCCATCTTTAATTTTGAAATCACAGCGGAAGTAAGCGTCGGAAAGAAGTAACCAATTGGACAACGAATTGATTTCAAATGTGACTCTACCTCCGTCATTAATCTGAGATTTGGACCCAACAGTTGGAGATATAATGATGTAGTCTTCTTTTTTCTTATTGAATGTATATTCTATTGGTTCATAAAGTTGAAAGATCGGGTCAAGTTTTGACATTTTTACATAACAGGATTTAGGCTTTATCCCAACACCTTAAATCCTTTTCCGTGTTTCGCATTATGTCTGAGTTCTCTTATTTTACGCAATTCATCTAATTCATTTTTTTGTAGGACAGATTTGCTAACAACTCTGGATACAGTGCTTTTGTCGTAGCCCAACAAGTCACCAACAACTTGAAGGAAAGATCCAGACGCATAAAAGCGAAGAGCTATGGATAGTTGCTGGTCCACTGATAAACTTGTTTTTTTTTGGCTGCCCCCCGTTCCAAATCGTTCTCCAACATATTCACTAAGAAATCCATCGAATCTCTCCCAAACCTGTATCTTGCCATAAGCTCACTGTCTGACAACCCCTTAAGACTAACACCTCCTCTAAATACACTCTTTTTGGTACAGGACGCATGATCATTGCCATTTGTCTTGCTGCCATTTTGAATACATTAACCACTGGTTAAATCATTTTACCCTGCTTGCAAGGAGGGTTAAATTTTTAGGGGTTAAATGTTAAAATAACCAAAGGTTAAATTTAACCACAAGATGAACAACAAAACAATATCATGGTTGAATTTAACCACACGATTAATTCATTTAACCATGTGGTTAAATTTAACAATGAGTTGAACAACTGGGCCCAGAGGTTCTTGCGGAAGTTCTCAACCCCCCTTACAGCAAACCTCGTAGTCCATTTAAACCGCCCTGACAATGCATCCAAAAAATAATATAATGCAATGGAATTGTCGAGGTTTAAGTCATAATCTAAATGTATCCAACAATACAATTCGTTGGCTATTTGTCTCCAAGAGACATTCCTCAAGCCAGCGGACTTACATTTAGTGCCATTAAAAAATTCTGTTTCCTACCACCATTATGGCACTGGTGATGACAAGGTCTCGGGTTGTGTTTCTATTATTGTTAATAGAAACGTTGCCCAGTCCACAATCACACTCAATTCTCCTCTGCAGGTAATTGCCGTGCGAGTAACACTCCACATGCCTATTATCCTCTGCTCCATCTAATTGCCACCTAACTCAACTTTAAACCCTAGAGAAATGGATGACCTTGTTGCCCAACTTCCTTCTCCTTGCATTCTGCTCGGAGATTTCAATGGTCACCATCCTTTTTGGGGTACTCCTGATGACAACAGTAGAGGAATATTAATAGCTGACTTCATATATGACAACTTCTGTGTCGCTCTCGTTCTTGGACAAACTCACTTTACCAACTGTTATTTGTTTAAGCGAGAGCCTCAACCAGTCTGTGAGCACTGCCAGGTTCGCCTGACAGTGAAACACATTCTGATTGAGTGCCCTTTTTGTGGTTATTTCTGTGATATTGTTTTTAACGTTGTTTTTTGTCACCATTTTAGGGTTACTGTTATAGTTTTTATTTGATTGTATTAATGCCTTTCTGGTTTTATTTTAGTTTTGTTTTAAATCGTATTCAGGTGATATATAGCCCTCCTTGGTGCTGGTGCACCTTATTACATTTCATTTCATATATGACAACGATCCTTGTATCTTTAATGACGAATCGCCCACATATTTCTGTTCGAGAACAAAAACTAGATCATCTAGATCTCACCATCTTTGTTCCAAGATTTTTCTTGGAGCGTCCACGACGATCTCTGCCACAGTGATAATTATCCTGTAATTCTACGGAACAATGGTCCTTCACCAGTAGACAATCCACAAAGATGGAAACTCTCCAAAGCTAATTGGCCCCTCTTTGAGGCGCTTTGCATTTCTTCTTTTCCTCAAGATGATCTAGATGAAGCAGAAGACCCGATGGAACTTTTTGCCACCATCAACATGCAAGATGTATCGGGTCAGGCGATTCGTAAAACCTCGGCAAGTCCAAAATGATTCAATAAACCATGGTTTAATAAAGACTGCAAGACAGCACTGAAAGAACGTAATCGTGCTTTACGATTGCTTGAACCTGCTCCTTCCGATCACAACATAGCCTTCTTTCGCATTGCACGGGCCAAAGGCAGAGGACTATCCGCCAGGCAAAGAGGTCGTCATGGCAAGAGTATGTTTCAAGGATCAACAGTCGTACGTCTTCCAAATCAGTCTGGGATAGGATTCGTAGGATCAAGGGTAAAGCAGATACAATATCTGTGAACCATCTAGAAGTAGATGGCTCAACGCTCACCACACTTCCAGATATTTCTAACTCCTTATGAAGTAATTTTTCGAACAATTCATCCTCAAACTTTTCCTCTGATGCTTTCCAGAGAGTGCGTCTCCGGGAAGAGAGGAAAATGTTAAATTTTACATCAAAAAATACTATAATGAAAAATTACTATATCTGAACTAAAGTATTCTTTCAAACAGGCCCATGATACAGCTACTGGACAGATGTGTTATGGTTCTATAAACATGAAGACGATCGAGCGTCAGTTGCAGCTTTGCTTTAACAATCTACAGCAATGGGCAACTGACAATGGATTTTGATTTTCGAAATCCAAGACCGTCTGCATGTATTTCTGTAAAAGAAGAGGTTTGCACCTTGACCCAGTGCTACGTTTGGACAATGTTGTCGTTCCTGTTGAACAGGAATTTAAATTCATTGGTCTGACTTTTGACAGCAAGCTTTCCTTTCGTCCACATATTAAAATTATCAAGAACAAATGCCTGAAAGCCCTCAACATACTGAGGGACTTATCAAACACTGACTGGGGAGCTGACGGTAAGGTCCTCCGATTATATCGAGCTTTGGTTAGATCTAACCTAGATTATGGGTGCAAGGTGTATGGTTGAAAGTCTGTACGTCGAGGCTAATGAACCCACATTGTAGGATAGACGTGACAGACTTTCACTGCAGTATGCTATTAAAATAGCATCTTTGCCATACCATCCGGCTCACCGCCCCGTATTTAGTCCTTATTTTGAGCATTTGTACGAGGCAAAGCCTCGTGCAATTTCTTCTTTTGGAGTCCGCATCCAACCACTTTTGTCAGCGGCTGGTATCAGTCACGACAGTATTGCGGACTTCATAATGACCACAACTCCACCTTGGTCAATTGCTCCATTTCAGATAGACTTTAGTCTATCAAGCAATAAGAAGTCACAGACAAGTTCGATCGTCTTCAAGTCGAAATTTCTTGAATTAAGGACTAAATATGGGGATTGTGTTCCTTTCAATACAGATGGGTCCAAGGATGGTGATAAGGTGGCAGCTGCAACAGTGACACCATCCGAAGTCCTGTCTGTATCTCTTCCACTAGCAGCCTCTATTTTTACTGCAGAACTCGTTGCCATTTTACAGGCACTCGAGTTCTTTCAATCCTCATCATCATTAAAAAAAATTATCTATTCTGATTCTCTGTCCACATTACAAGCTATTCGTAACATCCAGCTTGTACACCCAATAATCGGAGATATTTACAAGCTCTCTTGGCCAAAAAAGGACATTGTTCTTTGTTGGCTCCCCAGTCACATGGACATACGGGGGAATGACAAGGCAGATGCGGCGGCTAAGGCTGCTTTGTCACTGCCTGTCTCCCCCTTATCCTTGCCTTACACCGACTTTAAGTCGTTGATAAGGACTTTTTTTTGCAACGATGGCAGCAAAAATGGGATGCTGCAGATACAAACAAACTTCATGCCATCAAGCCTCTTTTGGGGGATTGGCCATCCTCCTATTGTGCCAACAGGAGAAATGAAGTTGTATTGTGTCGCTCTCGTCTTGGACATACTCACCTTACCAACTGTTACCTGCTCAAGCGAGAGCCTCAACCAGTCTGTGAGCATTGCCAGGTTCGCCTGACAGTGAAACACATTCTGATTGAGTGCACGCATCTCAAACCTATAAGATCTCAGCACTACCGTGCTAGATCCTTGTTCCATCTGTTTGCGCAACCTTCTCTTTATGAGAAGGTTGTCGCGTTTTTAAAACAGACTAATCTGTATTATAAATTTTAAAATATATTTGTGTTATAGTTTTGTTTTTGCTATTTTGTTTTTAGCCCATTTTGGGTTACAACCATTCTGTGATATTGTTTTTAGCATTGTTTTGTTGCCCTTTTTGGGGTTTCTGTGATAATTTTTATTTTAATGTATTGATTTTCTAGTTTTAATTTTGTGTTTTATTTTAAATCGTATTCAAGTGCTATATAGCCCGTTTTGGTGCTGATGCACTTTAATACATTTCATTTCATTTCATTTCATTTCCCCCTTATCCTTGCCTTACACCGACTTTAAGTCGTTGATAAGGACTTTTTTTTGCAACGATGGCAGCAAAAATGGGATGCTACAGATACAAACAAACTTCATGCTATCAAACCTCTTTTGGGGGATTGGTCATCCTCCTATTGTGCCAACAGGAGAAATGATGTTCTTTTGTGTCGCTCTCGTCTTGGACATACTCACCTTACCAACTGTTACCTGCTCAAGCGAGAGCCTCAACCAGTCTGAGTGAAACACATTCTGATTGAGTGCACGCATCTCAAACCTAGCACTACCGTGCTAGATCCTTGTTCCATCTGTTTGCGCAACCTTCTCTTTATGAGAAGGTTGTCGCGTTTTTCAAACAGACTAATCTGTATTTTAAATTTTAAAATATATTTTTTGGTTATAGTTTTGTTTTTGCTATTTGTTTTAGCCCATTTTGGGTTACTATCATTCTGTGATATTGTTTTTAGCATTTTTTTTTTTGCCCTTTTGGGATTTTCTGTGATAATTTTTATTCTAATGTATTGATTTTCTAGTTTTAATTTTTGTTTTATTTTAAATCGCATTCAAGTGCTATATAGCCCGTTTTGGTGCTGATGGACTTTATTTTCATTTCATTTCATTTCTAATTCCGGAAGATCTATTCTGTCCGCTAGATTTGTCCTCTTCAGCTTCTGGAAGGTCTTCTGGGTCTTCCGAGTCGGAGATGGAAGAGACAGAAGACAAAATGGCGTCCGTTTACACACATTTAAATTGTCCGATCCAAAAGCTTTATATAGTACAACACTCTTTCTAGTAGATGCTCTGGATTACTTGTAATAATATCCAGCAAGTAATCGAGCAAGTAGGATAGTCTACGAAACTTCTATAAACAGCCATAAATAGAAGTGATAGTTAAACACTCCAATATCCAGAACATAACAAATTTAAATTTGGCCTTTTGGATGAAATATTATTTATTTTTTGCAGAACAAAAAAAAAAATACCCAGCAGATCAAGACCGTTTAATATAATTTCTCAAAGAAGAACTTGTCATTAGTACAAAGTTACCACTACATATTACACAATCGTATTGTGTTCTCTTTAATTTGTGTAATGTTACATCAAATTGAGATGAACCTATAAATAAAATACTTCATAATACATGTTATATATTTCATATTGTGACTGATACTGAGTTCAATAACGTTAATCTCTTGACATTTCCACACCTATCATCAGACAGATTGTCAGAGAGAATAGATGTTTTTATTATTTAAGATAAAACCAGATCATTCGACATATTTAATAAATTTATGTATGAAGTGTATAGTTTTGGATCAAAAAATGGGTAAGTTTTGTTGTAGCCGCTTGAGAAAATGTCAGCTGTTGCATCATTTAAACAAATGAATAAGAAACCAGTTATTATTTCATTGAAATCTCTTAATTAAAATCTTTTATATTTGTTTATTCTACATTTTGACATTTTCATATCAAGATGACTCGTGTTCTATGTTTACATAAAGTATCGATATTTCATTGTAAGGTCTTTACTATCTTTGTGCAAAGGTGAGGTCACCATGACATGTATACGGTATAGCGAAGCTTAAAGGCCGTTGTCTACGGGGCGATTTAATTCGAATTTTTTTCGTCGCAAAATAGATTTATGAGAATCTATGGGGTCATTTTTTTGGCCTATCCCTTTAATCCCTTGATATTCCTCACACTTTCTTACCGGCGAATTAAATTCAAATACATTTCTTTCTCAACTTTTTCTAGATTTTGTGTGATTTTGGGTCGCTTTTCGCAAAATAAATCGTCTTGTGCAAAACGGCCTTAAGGGAGCAGTATGCAACATGGTTATTATCAAATGCGTCTCATTTGTTTAAATCCGTTCAATAGTTTTCTTCTTCCAAGTGACGAACTTACAATATTCAAGTACATTTTAAAATTGTTTGGGCGTTTTTTTTATTATTTCATTAATACTTTCAGATACGGTCATTGACATTATTTCTTGCTGTGTAATGTTTTCATAAATTAGATCATAAAACCAATTCAATATACGGACTATTGGACGTTATCAGACGGATCAAATTTCTATACACGACTGATATTTCAATGACGATGTATTTATTTATGTAATCAATATATATAGCCCAGTTTAGATAGGGTCATTTTGACATTATGTTCTTTTCACTTCAATAGCTTAAAGAGAGGTATGACAACGTTTCATTATCAAAATCATCGTAAATCATAACTGTAAAAGTTCTAAAATATACAATGACATCCAAATTTCTTGATTTGTTTCAATAGGGTTCATACCAAATGGGATGTAATAAATATTTGATTTTTGGCTTTGAACTAAAATCAGTTTAAAAACGAGCAGTATTAGAACTTGTTAAAGTTCGAAATCAAACAAAAATCTTTTCTGAAGGTTATTGTCGTGCGAGCAAAGTGTACCATTCATTTATGCGCTGTCCTTATTTGTATACGTTATCCGTAAAAAACATGGCGTTTTTCTTTCTTCTCATTATTAAGTTTTCATTTATTGTGCTATAATTTTATAATAAATTAACCGGATGACTTCCATGGAAAAAATAACAACAAAAAATACTAAACAGCTTAAACCAGTAAAGTAATATGTATTGTCATGAGAACTCAACATTGTTGAGATTGAAAAACAGACATATAGGATCATATTTATACGCATCAATTGATTGTCTAAATAAATTCTGACTGATACACAAGGCAACCACATACGAATAAAGAAAACGCATAAATTATTACATGGAAGTTGTACTTTATAACACTCCATTTGGTGGGAGATTGCAATGGTCAGCATGCTTCCTGGGACAGAGATATTTGTAGACGAAAATTAAATGATCTCGAATTGCTTACTCATTTCTCCTCCAAAAACACATTTTTTTTCCATCTAGACCAAACAATATTTGCCTTATTGATCATTATCCAGTAATTATACTGAATAATGGTCCTTCACCAGTAAACAGGTCACAAACTCTCTAAAGCTTATTGGCCTCTTTGCATTAGTAGATGATCTAGATGAAGCAGAAGACCCAATGGAATTATTTACCATCATTTTTCAAGATATTTCGAGTCAAGCGATTCGTTAAAGCCTCGACAAGTCCTTCAATAGCACTGTAAGAACGTAATCGTGCCCCACGACTGCTTGAACATTCTCATTGGTGTTCATGGCAGGGTGCGTGTCAAGGATCAACAATCTTCCAAATCAGTCTAAGATTCGTAGGGTATTGTAAGGCGGATACAATATCTGTGAACTATCTTCATGTAGATGGTTCAACACTCAACCACACTTCCAGATATAGCGTTAAGATCCCAGTCAATCCTACTATTTACTGCACATTAACCAGCTGCATATTGTAAAACAGTGGAACGAATGGTCAATAGAAGGCTGATTTGGCACTTGAATCAAACAATCTTCTTACTAACCTTTCAATGTGGATATCGGTACCAAAGAAGCAGTCTTGATCATTTTGTTAGATTTGACAAAGAACAATTTTTGTACTCTATCTTTATTATAATCGCTTCTCTGGCTTTTAAAATAAAGATTCTGTAATAATGATAATTACAAAGATCTCAGTTGAAAAAGTAATTCACCAAACCATCTCTGATTTCATTTTCATTCGCTTGTCTGTGTCCCATTGACTGGTTGGTCAGGCTGTAGTATGCTCGTTCAATTCTTTTGTTCATCAATAATGGTTCACCCAAAAGTTAAAAAGATAATGCGTTATTCACCACAACCTACAAAACGGGATCTAAAGAAAGACATTGTCGAGACACTTGCAATCTTTCCTTTTTAACGTCCATATGCATTTTCCGCCACCATTCATGCTCGACCTAACCTATAGTTGATAGTTTTCTGATCTGCTGTTAAACGGTCATTGTCACTTGACTGGCTTCATAAGCCAGTTTAGTAGGTAAATCCCCGGTCGCTTCTTTAAAATTAGCTATATAACATTATGTATAATCATATTTGCTTATAAAGTAAACAAAGGGAATGATAACGTGTTGACGATTATCAATGTACAGTATACTAGCAAATTTTATCAGTATTGTGGACAAATACTTTGGAATATATAGACTTATTGTTATAAGAAGTAAATTAAATGAAATATTCGAAGATTTAAATACAATATGTTTCTAGATTATATTGAGATTTAGAATATATAGACTAATTGTCAAAAGAAGTAAATTTAATGAAATGAAATATTCGAAGATTTAAATACAATATGCTTCTAGATTATATTGAGATTTAGAAGTTTGAACATTGATAGAAATGATCTTCTTATCTTCATTATCGTCTATATTTGAATGAACATCTGTCATGTCCGATTAACATTTACAATAGACAATATTTGAAAAGTAATAACAGTCGTTATCTGCAATTTATTTTAGCGTGTCTGATACACCGACGATGGTAACAGATAAATACAACTGGCAAGGCTCTGCATCTGATATTTCACACAATAGCAAACTCAATATGCACGAATTTCCACCTTTACCTGGCACTGCAAATACACCTCAAGGTAATTCTTATTGTTATTAAAGAATTCATTGTTCTTGCAAATGACTCCAATCACCCATGAGCGAAAAATCTTTAAAACTTGGTGTTCGCACCCAAACCTTGCATTCAAAATCTATTGAGGGTAAATATTTAATTTTGTGCTACTCATTTTTGCGAGAACGGATCTTTGACTTGATTTATTATGATTCCTGCAAGTAATTGTAATTTTATGTATTAAAATAATCAAAATGCCCCCTATATCAGCTCGGAAACTGTAATGAACAAGCACAGTGTAGAGCTTCGATCATGGCAAGAGATTTTATCCCTTGGCTTCTGGACATTTTGAAACGTCTAGCTTTTAAAAAACCCACCAGGCCTGCCAAAAGTAAGAAAAGAAAAGAAAGGAGAAAGAAAGTTCCAGATATAATCAATTTGCATGTTTTTGGGTTTTTTTTAAATTGAAATATTGTATATAGTGAAATGTATCTTAATTTATTGTTTTTTATTGCTTTATATTTAGAAACAGTTCGGGTGAGCTATATAATATATTATTCAGGATTGACCCCAACATAGTCTTGGTTTGACTTTTTATTGCTATCAGTTTTATTGATACATGATTCAACCAATGGATATGTTAAAGAAGCTGAATGCACATTGCACACGTAAATTCTACCTGAAAATATGTTTTAACAAATGCATTTTACATAAAAAAATCTACTGGATCAAAAGTATTAAGTAAAAATAGAGTGTACTAATTGTTAATTTATCAGCTGTAAAATGTTTAGATATGATAAGTTGACATTTTTACATAAGTGGGAGACATATTTTTCCACAATTTGCTAAACCCATACAGTAGTTTTCTTTCACCTATTAAAAAAGTTCACACCAATTCTATAAATATATGTAGATTTAAAATTGTTTAAACTTAGCGGTTGATTTTTGTTTAGTTAAATATTTCAGATAGACTTAAGGCATACGGACATATTTCTCTAGATAAAGCTGAACAGAACATATGAGCTGTGAAAATATCAATAAATTTTTGCATCAGTGATGTAATTCGTTGCTGAGAGGACCAATTATTAATAACTATGAATCAATGTTCCTAAATTTATATTTTGTCTATTCGTTCTCAGGATATATAGCACAGTCGGTTGCTTACATGACGACTTTTGGTTGGTTACAAATGTCGGTTGTTGGTTCCGATTTTGATGTGCGGAATGTGTGAGTCCGATGACCTTGAATAAGGCATCTTTAACCATAATTCCAGGCCAAGAGGTTTGTTTGGTCAAGGACCAGCTGGTGGAAGGGATCCTTAATTGAGAACCTAAATTGTTATCTTGTCAAATATAGTTGTTTCTTTCTTTCTTTTATAAGAGGATAGGGTACAGCCATCCAAGGTGCACAAATGTCAAAGACTAGTACCATATGTGACACTCTGTTAGATTCCGCGGGACAAGGTCATATGGCCTGGTCAACGACACTTCGAACATCAAATAAGAAAATATAAATAAATAGCCCAAGTACAAGGTCGGATGATCTCTAAAATGTCAAGGTTAATAAAGCTGAATAATATAAATTCTAAAACCTTTGCAAATTATAAAGCTGCCATATATATAATCACTTTAATCCGAATGATGCACGCCCATCTAATTTTTTGCCAAATTTAAGTTATTTTAATATGTACAGAACACTCAAATTAAAAAAAACGGCGGCAAAAACATCACTGCCGGTCTGTCCGAAATTTTGTTTAACTCTTAACATTTTGTTTCAAAATTGAAAATATACCCAAAAAATGCGACTTCAAGGAATCATTTCTACTTTTAGCACATGTTGCAATTCCGGTTTTGCACAAGAGTTCCATTAGATCGCCTCTACAGAAGGTCTAGGAAAGTTGAATAGTTGCTGCGACTACTTCAGTCTAAGCGCAGCGAGGTGTGTTAAAATCGATAAAAAAAGAAAGGACATTTCGATGACAAATTTTAAAACAAAATCCTACAAATAATCAGACACAAATGGATTTAAAATGGCGAATTTTATTTAAATTATGAAATGCATGTATCTTTGTGATTCGAATTTTTATTAAAAATAATTTGTATTGTCATTCTCGAAATTTCTGATTAAATCGGAAGTGGAATCATCCAACATGATTTTGAGTAGCCCTGTGATTCAAATTTGATAACTCACAGCATTTTGCTGTAAGTTTCAGATTGCTCTTATATAAGCTCTTAGGTCGATGCACCTTGTTATAATGCAAACCTAAGATAAATCAGAACTTGTTATAATGCAAACCTAAGTTTAATCGATTTTCTGAACAAAAAATGTAATACAGTTTTAGATTTTACAACAGACATCTTGCTCTCTCAGGGCTTTTTTGTCTTGATGTAAACTCGTTTTCAATATTCGTAGTACCATGGTGGACTTCAAAAAGATGTTTTTTGGCTGTCCTTTGCTTCTTCGGATTTCTCATTGGAGAGGCATCGAAATCAAATTTAAGTATAGCAATTGTATCAATGGTTAGAAGTAAAGAACTTCAGTTGACAAATGATCATCACAATAAGCATAATTCTACCTCAAACATTACCATAAATGTGCCAGTAGCAGACCCAGCAGATACGTTATTTAAGGTAATGAAATTGAACACTAGAAAAAATGAGGTAGTGTTTTAGATGGTCAGATTTGTTTAAGGGAGAACCAATGCATAATTGGAGGTAAAATATATACTCGGTAGTTTTCGCATGTCGTCTACTAATTAAATCAACCGCATATACTGCAATTTTTCGTTTCATTCAACATAACACAGACAGTTTAGACGTAAACGGAAAAAAAGTATACAATATAATTACCAGGAAATACTGTCCACTGATAACAATACATTAATTTTTATTTCTTATAGAACGGAGAATTCGACTGGAACAAAGAACAACAAGGACTAATATTAGGATCATTTTATTGGGGATATCTGGCACTTCAAGTAACTGCTGGATGGATGAGTGAGCGGTTCGGACCAAAAAGGGTTATCGTTGTTGGAATGCTTACAACCTCTGCAGCTACCCTTTTGAGCCCAATGGCAGCTAGACTGAGTCCGTATCTGTTCATGGGAATCCGCATTATAATAGGACTCGGACAGGTCAGCTATTACGCTTTTTCATTACAGTAACAAGCGATTTTTGAACAGCATGGATATATAGACAGTATTATATGCCCACATACACAATATAAATATTGACCTATATTGCGGTTGCCCCTGTCTGTCTATTAAATTTCTATTATAATGATAAAGGCTATCGTCTAATTTCAATCTTGGTGAAATTTTATATGCAAATATAATTTAGATCTAAATTCAAATTGTTAAGAACAGTTATGGTATCAGATATTGGTTGAGAGGCACAGTTTTCATGGAATCTTAGATAAATGATGTTCTCATATTCTATATTGATTAGAACCCTATGGAAAATCATATAAGCTTACTAATATTAATTATCAGTTATTGACCTTGTTTTTGATAACGCGTTTAATTTTTAGACCGTAAACACTCTAGAAGGCACAATTCTTTACTGATTTTCACAAAATTTGCTGAAATTGTTAATTATCACCCAAGAATGAACCCTACTGAACAATATCAAAATATATTAAATATGAATTATTGCCCTTGTTTTTTTTTAAAAACGCGTTCGATTTTTTTAGCTCGAAAACACTCAAAGGCATATTTCTTTAAGAATTTTGACAATACATGTACTTGAAGTTGTTTATAACCCAAGGATAAACCCCATTGAAAATCAAAAATACCGACAAATATTTAAAAAAATTTCCCTTGTTTGAAGGTACAATTCTAGACAGTTTTTAATGAAACTTGGTCATATTATACATTTATGACCCTAGAAAAGAAGTATATGACCGATTCGCCGATTTCAATAGGGTTCATATGGTGATTACGAACACTCACAAATGTGAATAGACCGACCGACGGACATGGGTGACGACAATGAACGCTTCACATTTCAGGTGGGCGTATAAAAAGTTGCGTCAAATTTGGCTTTTCCAGTTCAATACTGTGTCTAACTTGATTAAACATTAAATTCAGTATGAGACGATTCGTGTTTGTTCTTGCCCAAGGATGAAAACTATAGAAAATCAGTATAAGCAAAAAATGTTTAAAATGAGTAATTGCCATTGTTGTTTTTAATGTGTTCAATGTTAAAGCTAATTAAACTGTTAATATTTCAGTGCGTTTTGCATCCAAGCATCCAGTCATTGTGGATGAAATGGTCTCCCCCAAAGGAAAGAAGTAGTTTGGCTGGCCTTTCTCTTGCAGGTAAAATTGAAATTTGGAAATTCATTCTTTTTTATACCTTCGTTCCGTTTCATTTAAGTGCATTTTGCAATGTACATAATTTTTTTTTAATGCTTGTATGTATATCTCTTTATCTCTTAGATTTAGAAGTTTCAAATCAGCATCCTAAATATACATACATTTGAATTTACTCCTTTTTGAACTTTGGCGGACAAAGTCTAGAGGAACTAAATATTCCAAAAGGACATTGCACATAGATACCTCATTACTTTGGCGAGTGTATCTTAAAAGATTAAATGTTTCTCCCTGTAGTTAAAAAGGAACGGGTATTAGATTTTTTTTTATCTTTTTAATCTTTCATATTTTCGATTAAATATTTGACAAAAAAAATGGGATGGGGGTGGCATCTTTGAGTTGAATTCTAATTTACATATTTTGGGGATCTGCTCATATCATCTCTTGATTCAATTTATTTAAAACAGGACTTTGCACATATTATTACATCATTCATTTGGCAAGATAGTATTCAAATATCAGTAGTGTCGGACTTTTGGTTCCAAAAAAGTAACAGGTTTTATAATTTTATGACTTTAATGCTTTAGTATTTTAATTAAAATCCACTTTATCCATCAATGCTTTAGTATTTTAATTAAAATCCACTTCCGGATATAGACAGTATGAATTACGTTATGTAGTAGTTTATTTCTTGTGACATTGGCATTGTTGAAATTGGCCTGGGCTATCTGCCGATAGGTGATGTCCGAGGTGTACTTCCGGTTACACAATTTTCCAAAAATAACATATTTCTTATCTTTTGTCTGGCAAGCGAATACAATTTATATAGAATTTTTTATAGTTTTTTTTTTAGAGTCTCAATCAATTAGCAAAGTCCTTCTCTGTGCCACAAGTGGCTCTAGTTTTTAATTTTCTTTTTAAAATCACCTTATGATTGCTTTTATTTATATCCATTGAAACAGGAACTTCATACAATCTGATCACTAATCCTCCGATTCCAGGTGGACCTATCGGAGCAGCTGTGGTGTTTCCAATTGGAGGATTTTTGTGTAAATATGGATTTGACGGTGGCTGGCCCTCTGTATTTTATGTGATTGGTATGGATATATTTTGCTTCATTTCGAACAAAGCAAAGTTAGAGAATTTATGATTTTCCATGGTACGTCGTAAATATAGTATGTTGTGGATTCTAAAGCCCATGATGTCATCTTACCTAATAAATTGATTCTTATCAAGCTAACCAACTCAAACCAGCTATTAAGGAGTATAAATAATCTAGAAAAAGACAAGTGGTTTGCTCAAGGATCGGCTGTAGATATTATCGTTGTAAAAATAGAGCTATTTCTTTCTAATCGTTCAAAGTACGATTACTCTAAGTGCTGTATAATCTTATGAAGTATTCCTTTCCGATGCGCTGTGTTTTCAGGTGGAGTATGTTTCCTATGGACAGTTTTATGGTGTTTCCATGGTTATGATTGCCCTAGTCGCCATCCATCTATATCACCGGTTGAACGCAAATATATTGAAAATTCTTTAGGTTTTACAAAAGGGCGCGACTTGCAGGTGAGCATACATTTGTCGTGAATTGTCTTTTCTTTATGACTTCTATTTCGGTTGGTCTAAATAAACTGACTTTTTCTCATCAAAACCATTTATTATTTATTTAATTACAGGTAAGAATACATCCCACACCATGGAGAAATATATTTTCATCAAAACCAGTCTGGGCAATTATTATTTGTCATTTTTGTCTTAATTATGGTAATTACATGGTCGGGACACAGTTACCAACATATATGAAAGAGGTTTTGCAATTCGATATTCAAACAGTAAGTAATTATTCCAAGTCTTTAGCAGTGTACTTTTATCACCAACATTATTTTTTTTTTGTTCGCCAAGCAATATTTTGCTCAAATTAATTATATTAAATTTTACATAAATAATCTAGCGAAATGTATCTGTGAATGTTTGTTATCCAACCATTAGCTTTAAAACGTCAGAGCTATTGTTCGTTATTGTTTTTGTTCGATGTACGAAAACAATTGTACGGATTTTGACATAATTAAAGCGCATAAGGCGAAACCAAAATAATTTTATTATGTCCGTTGAGTATTCCGTACCAATTTTTTTTCACGAAATTTTATTAAAAAATAAATATGATAATTTATTAATAACAGCGTGGCAAATGGCAAATCTCGGAATTAATTCGAAAAATAATTTGGGCTAGGCTATCAATATCTTAGCACAACTAATCATAGACAGTTTAATCCTTTAGTCCGGATTTCAGGATTAAACCTCCAAGATAACCAACATTTAACGTCTGGTTTAAATGTATGTTTTAGAATGGTTTGTATTCAATGTTACCCTTCCTATGTTTATGGTTCACGGTGATGATAAGCGGTATAATAACAGACCGACTCATAACGAAAGAGATGCTATCGTTGAGATATACGAGGAAGTTGATGACCTCTCTAGGTAAGACCGTGTTTAAAATATTAATTGATTTTCAAATTACAAAAAACACAGACACTTTACGACAAACATAATATGACTATAGATAAAATAGTTTTTTTTATGTGTTCTAGGAACTGTTGTACCAGGATTATTTTTAATTGGAACAAGTTATATGTCGAAAGAACAACAGATACCTGCAGTCGTAATGCTTACAATTGGAGTTGGTTTCTGCGGATGTCAAATCAGTGGGTACTACATGAATACTGCCGACATTGCTCCCGCCTTTGCTGGCACTCTGATAGGAATCTCTAATACTATAGCTACGGTTCCAGGTATAATTGCACCCTTTGTGGTTGGTGTAATGACGCCTACAGTAAGTGCATAAAACAACATCATTTCATTGACTTGACGGTAGTACATTGTATTTATAAATGTAGCAGATACTACATTCTTTTCAGTTCAAGAAATATTATGATGTAAAAACTTATTTCTTGTTGCACAGATTATTTTATCATATGCATGGAATGGCAAAAAAAAAAAAACTATGAAACAAGAAATTCATATTTTATACAGGTCGAATACAAATAATTCTTAGGGCATCATTATAATTTGTCATGTTAATTTTGAGAGGAATACAAATTAGATTGTTGAGGCGTTGGTATATAATTCTTAAATATTATGGTATACATTTAAAATTTCTTGGTACTTGATATGAGTTTCTTGGTATAATATTTCACTTTTAGGTGATTTGGTATTTCAAAATGATCAAGTATACTTTTATTTTCAGAGTTAATCAGGTAAAACCGGTCACAATTATTAATATGGTTATATATTATTTTGCGAAACGATGTGATGTTATGTATTGAACCCGGATATAAAATTAATTGTATTCAATTAATATTAACGTGGCTCATTTCAGGGCTCAAAAGTGGAATGGCAAAGATCGTTATATTTAGCCGGAGGAATGTATTTTATAGCTGCTGTAGTATATGTAGTGCTTAGTAAAGTCGACATTCAACCATGGGGTATTGTTCATCATTGTAAAGAAAAGGATTTAGAGCTTGAAACTGAATTTATGCAGGATAAAATATAGGAGTAATAATATCAAATTTATCATTAGCATAAATTACGGGTAAAAGTGCTACATTATGCCTCTCCAGTTATGTCTAATAACCGTTCCCTAGTAATTTTTCCCCCATCATTTTTGTGTGGCTTTGTGGTAATTGCATAATTTCTAATTAGTCTTTGGTGTCATCGAATTGTTGTTGATGTGCTGAAATTATATCTACTAAACATCCATATGCTTATTTTCAATCCATAATTGTCACTTTACAGACAGTTTTGTTGATGAATAAACCCAGCTTTTGCAATTTAAAGAGGGTAGGTATATCAGTCAAAATATCCTGATTTATTCAGTTGTCCTGATTCGTGATTATTCTGTATTTCCAGAATTTAAAGTGCAACTTGATAATTTTGAGTTATGCACAACGTGTGTTGTATTGTTTATGATGATTAATAATATATTCAGTAAAATCTCTAAGAATATTTAATCATGCAATTAAGCTTGTGCATAATTCAATTCAATCAATTCTAGTAATACAGTATACATTAAAACCAATTTATTTTTGGGGGGGGGGGTGGTTGTATCGTCTAGTCGATATATTAAACGGAAAACCATCTCGAATCTCTTTTTATAAAACTAGTGTTAACCTTTTATAGTCATGTATTTTTTTGTAATGGAAATTGTTTAATAGAAGTTATTTTCTTTCAGATTTATCTTCAGTATACAAAAACTTTTTCAGAAAAACATATTAATTTATTCCAGATTGGTGGTAGGTTTAATCTGTTTGCAATCGTAAGCCATTTGAGTCCCTTATAAGTAAATGAAATAAAATGAAATGTTTTAAGATGCATCGGCACCAAAATGGACCATATAGCAACAGAATATGATTTAAAACAAATCAAAAATTAAAACTAGAAAGTCGTTAATAAATCAGAATATAAATTATCACAGAAAACACAAAAGGGGCGAAAACACAATGCTAAAAACAAAATCACCCATAATGGGCCAAAAACAAAAAAGCGAAAACAAAACTAAAACTTGCACTCAATTAAAATGTGTTTCACTGTCAGGTGAACCTGGCAGTGCTGACAGAATGGTTGAGGCTCTCTCTTGAGTAGATAACAATTGGTAAGGTGTGTATAACCAAGCCGACACAAAACAACTTCATTTCTTATGTTGGCACAGTAGGAGGAAGGCCAGTCCCCAAACAGAGGTTTGATTGTATGAAGTTTGTTTGTTTCTGCAGCATCCCATTTTTGCTGCCATCGTTGCAAAATAAAAGTCTCTAACTATAATATCTCTAACTATAATGATCTTTATTCATGTATTTGAGGTCATAGACCCATTGATACAATACATAATCAAGATACAATACTAATAGCATTGAGCGGGTGAGACAGACTACACAAACAGTATTGTTAATTATCAGGACTGGGTATAATAGTCTACATGTTATTAGAATAATATAACACTGGAAGTTCAATACTACTAGGTTGCTATTTATAGAAATCAGTGAAGTAAACAACCGAATTGGAATTTCCCCTAGAGTTATTTATAACTCTATGGAATTTCCACTTCAAAATACATGTAGGTCAATCTATGTATTGATACAATCATTTCTCAATCTTAATGCTGCATCAATAAATTTTGCCACAAAAATGGCATCTTGTGTTTGATTAACATCTAATATTTTAATATCACCACTGTTTAAATATCTATGAGGAATATACAACTGTCTTAAAGAAGAAAGTATCTTGCATTTAAATATGAAATGCCTTATGCTAGTGGTAACAAATTTAACCTGAGCTTGGCAATATTTCTCTTAAAATTTGCATTAACAGGTAGTGTTAGATAAAGTGATTGTCTTAAATTAACTTTTACAGATCTATATTCAGTTAAACTACTTGAATTTGATATGCTACTTGACCAGTCTTGAATATGAATATCTTCAAGACGCATTTTCAAATCCATAAGTAATCTTGTAGTGTCTTCTACATATTCCTGGTATAACCAGACATAATTAAAACCCAGTGATGCCAAAATAGTTTTGATTTTTGTGGCCCAGTTATTGCGACCCATATTATCTAATTTTACCAACATTAAATAGACTTGTTTAGGGTGTCTATCTGTAGATATATGGAGAAGTTTCAACCAATATTTTAAACATCGAGTGATATAAGCCACTGACAAGTTGTACCTTCCACATTCTCCAAGGGTACCAGAATTGCTTGAACTTCTGTGTATACCAAGAAGAAATTTACAAAATTTTGTATGCACTCTCTCTATTTCAGGTCTATATTCATATCCCCATATTTCAGCCCCATATAATAGAATTGGCTTAATTATTGAATCAAAAATTTTAAAGGAGAGGTCTAAAGAAATATAGTCACATTTTCTGTACATACATTTTATAGGAATTAAGGCCTTCTCTGCTTTTAGGCATAGTCCCTGTATACACTTTGACCATACTAATCTGGAGGAAAACAATACTCCTAAATAATTATAGTATGATACAGTTTCAATTTGATTTCCGTTATAAAACCATTTCTCATAATGTCTCAATTTTTCTCCATTTCTGAATACAACAATTTTACTTTTATCAAGGTTTACATTCAAGTTATAATTTTTAGAGAATTTTTCTAATAATTTTATTTTCTGTTTCAAGTCTCCAACTGTGTCTGAAAATAGGGTAAGATCATCTGCATAAAGCAATAGAAGAATGTCTTTTGCCTCTTGGATTGTAAAAATGCCATTAACATCCCCATTTTCAGCTATATCTATCAGCTGATTGACATAGTAACAAAACAATATGGGGCTAAGTATGCATCCCTGCCTAACGCCAGTCAAACATTCAAAGGATTCTGTGACTTTGGAACCTAATTTGACCCTTGCAGACACTGATGAATAGATACTCTGAAGTGATACAAAGAGTTTTCCATGGAAACCTTTTTTAACAAGTAGAGATAGTAATTTCAGTCGGTTCAAGGAATCAAACGCTTTACTAAAATCAACAAAGAAGCAGTAAAATCTGCCTCGAGGTTTTGTGATGTATTTCTGAACAAGACCTTGAAGTGTAAAAACATTAATATCGTACTGTATCCAGGTCGAAAACCTGCTTGCGACTCAGAGTATTTATTCTCATAGCTTGACAAAACAGTTAGCCTATTATTGAGTACAGAGGTGTAGACTTTGCCTATATTATCTAGTAAGGAAATTCCACGATATTATTACAGTCTAATTTCGATCCTTTCTTATGTAATGGTGTAATTAAACCACTTCTCCATTTTTCAGGAAAAAGGCCACTTTCAAAGACAACGTTATATATGGACGTCAGGATAGGGACAAAGAATTCAACACACTGTTTCAGAAAATCAATTCCTATCCCATCTGGTCCCGGTGCTGTCCCAGATTTCATTTTTGTTATTGCATGTCTAACCTCTGCATCAGATATTGGCTCATTAAAGAAACAATAATTTTCACATGAACATGTATTTTGAAAGTTTTCAATGTCTCTCTGAGCTTCTTGTAAAACATTATCAATTTCATCAGCATGACAACTGACATTCAAAAGATTTCTGAAATGAAATGAAATGTATTAAAGTGCATCAGCACCAAAACGGGCTATATAGCACTTGAATACGATTTAAAATAAAAACAAAAATTAAAACTAGAAAATCAATACAGTAAAATAAAAACCATCACAGAAACCCCAAAAAGGGCAACAAAACAATCCTAAAAACAATATCACAGAATGGTTGTAACCCAAAATGGGCGAAAAATGGGCTAAAAACAAAATAGCAAAAACAAAACTATAACACAAAATATATTTTAAAATTTAAAATACAGATTAGTCTGTTTTAAAAACGCGACAACCTTCTCATAAAGAGAAGGTTGCGCAAACAGATGGAACAAGGATCTAGCACGGTAGTGCTGAGATCTTATAGGTTTGAGATGCGTGCACTCAATCAGAATGTGTTTCACTGTCAGGCGAACCTGGCAATGCTCACAGACTGGTTGAGGCTCTCGCTTGAGCAGGTAACAGTTGGTAAGGTGAGTATGTCCAAGACGAGAGCGACACAAAACAACTTCATTTCTCCTGTTGGCACAATAGGAGGATGGCCAATCCCCCCAAAAAAGGCTTGATGGCATGAAGTTTGTTTGTATCTGCAGCATCCCATTTTTGCTGCCATCGTTGCAAAATAAAAGTCCTTATCACCGACTTAAAGTCGGTGTAAGGCAAGGAAAAGGGGGAGACCGGCAGTGACAAAGCAGCCTTAGCCGCCGCATCTGCCTTGTCATTCCCCCGTATATCCATGTGACTGGGGAGCCAACAAAGGACAATGTCCTTTTTTGGCCCAGAGAGCTTGTAAATATCTCCGATTATTGGGTGCACAAGCTGGATGTTATGAATAGCTTGTAATGCGGACAGAGAATCAGAATAGATAATACATTTTTTAAATGATGATGAGGACTGAAGAACTCGAGTGCCTGTAAAATGGCAACGAGTTTTGCAGTAAAAATAGAGGCCGCTGGTGGAAGAGATACAGACAGGACTTCGGATGGTGTCACTGTTGCAGCTGCCACCTTATCACCATCCTGGGACCCATCTGTATAGAAAGGAGCATAATCCCCATATTTAGCCCTTAATTCAAGAATTTCGACTTGAAGACGATCGAGCTTGTCTGTGACTTCTTATTGCTTGATAGACTAAAGTCTATCTGAAATGGAGAAATTGACCAATGTGGAATTGTGGTCATTATGAAGTCCGCAATACTGTCGTGGCTGATACCAGCCGCTGACAAAAGTGGTTGAATGCTTTGCCTCGTACAAATGCTCAAAATAAGGACTAAATACGGGGCGGTGAGCCGGATGATATGGCAAAGATGCTATTTTTATTGCGTACTGCAGTGAAAGTCTGTCACGTCTGTCGTACAATGAGGGTTCGTTAGCCTCGACGTACAGACTTTCAACTGGAGTTGTGCGAAAAGCGCCTAAACTGATTCTAAGTCCTTGGTTGTGTATGGTGTCAAGTTCTTTGAGGTAGGATGGACGAGCTGAAACATACACCTGCCACCCATAATCGAGCTTGGATCGAACCAAAGCTCGATATAATCGGAGGAGGACCTTACGGTCGGCTCCCCAGTCAGTGTTGGATAAGACTCTCTGTATGTTGAGAGCTTTCAGACATTTGTTCTTGAGGATTTTAATGTGTGGACGGAAAGAAAGCTTGCTGTCAAATGTAAGACCAAGGAATTTAAATTCCTGTACAACAGGAACGACAGCATTGTCCAAACGTAGCACTGGGTCAAGGTGCAAACCTCTTCGTTTACAGAAATGCATGCAGACGGTCTTGGATTTCGAAAATCGAAATCCATTGTCAGTTGCCCATTGCTGTAGATTGTTTAAGCAAAGCTGCAACTGACGCTCGATCGTCTGCATGTTAGTAGAACTGTAACATATCTGAAAGTCATCAACATACAGAGAGCCATCAACCCCCGTCTAAGGCACGACGTGATGGAATTTATCTTGATGGAAAAAAGGGTAACGGATAATATGCTACCCTGAGGAACTCCATTATCCTGAGGAAAAGGGTCGGAAAATATAGAGCCAAGTCGTACCTTAAACGTCCTATCATGTAGGAAATTGGAGATAAATAATGGCAATCTTCCTCTCAGACCGAAGTCAAAGAGATCGCGAAGAATGCCATATCTCCAAGTAGTGTCATATGCCTTCTCCAAATCAAAAAATATGGCTACTAAATGGTGATTTTGGATGAAGGCGTCCCTGACGAACGATTCAAATCTAACGAGATGATCAAGAGTGCTCCTTTGGGACCGAAATCCACATTGGAGGTAAGTAAGTAGATTGTTGGACTCGAGGTGCCAAACGAGCCTTCTATTGATCATCCGTTCCATGGTTTTACATATGCAGCTGGTCAATGCAATAGGGCGATAATTTGTAGGATTCGTAGGATCCTTACCAGGTTAAGATATGGGAATAATAGTAGCAATCCTCCACGAAGGAGGAAAGACACCGTCATCCCAAATCTGGTTAAATATAAGCAAAAGTTTTTTTAATGTAGGGTAAGGAAGATGTTTGAGGATCTGATAATGAATATCGTCAGGCCCAGTAGCTGTATCATGGGCCTGTTTTAAAGAATACTTTAGTTCAGATATAGTAAATTTTTCGTTATAATATTCCTCATTTTTAGATGTAAAATTTAACCTTCTCATCTCTTCATGGAGACGAACTCTCTTGAAAGCATCAGAGGAAAGGTTTGAGGGTGAATTAAAAGAAAAATTACTTCCTAACGAATTAGCAATATCTGGAAGTGTGGTGAGGGAGAAGCACCGTAGAAATTGTATATTAATTTTAATGAAACTTGGAATGAGCATTGGAACTAAGAAGGTAGTCAAGTTCAGTTTTGACGATTTTTCGATAAACAGTTTTTGAGTTATTGCCCCTGCCTCTATATTTTTTGTACACAATAGAAGCAACAATTTTCAATGGATTTTAATGAAATTTGGTGTGAGCATTGGAATTGATAACGCGGCGGTCAAGATCAAATTTGACGATTTTCAATGAACGTTTTATGAGTTATTGCCCCACTTAGTTACATAAAGTCAAAATTGATTGTTGGTGCAATAGAAGCTACAATTTTCAATCGATTTGAATGAAACATGGTATGTATGATAAGGCGATGGTCAAGTTCGAATTTGACGATATTTGGATAAACGCATATCGAGTTATAGCCCTTGACTAAGTAAAATTGTGTAAAAACTCATTTGTAGACAAATATATCAATAAAAGGCAAACAATCTTTTTGCTTATCTCCAATGTGGATTTCGGTCCCAAAGCACTCTTAGTTATCTCGTAAGATTTGAATCGTTCTTCAGGGACGCCTTCATCCAAAATTACCATTTCCAGTTCCACAGGGTAGCATATTATCCGTTTCCCTTTTTTCTATCAAGATCAATTTCCATCACTTCGTGCCTTAGACAGCGGCTGATTGCTCCCTGTATGTTAATGACTGGGGAGCTGACCGTAAGGTCTTCCTCCGATTAATTCGAGCTTTGGTTCGATCCAAGCTCAATTATGGGTGTCAGCTGTATGGTGTAGCTCGTCCATCCTATCACAACGAGCTTGACACCATACACCACCAAGGACTTAAAATCAGTCTAGGAGCTTTTCGCACAACTTTTCTCTCTTCCCGGAGACGGACTCTCTGGAAAGCATCAGAGGAAAAGTTTGAGGATGAATTGAAAGAAAAATTACTTGCCAACGAATTAGCAATATCTGGTAGTATGGTGAGCATTGAACCATCTACTTCTAGGTGGTTCACAGATATTGTATCCGCTTTACCCTTGATCCTACGAATCCTATCCCAGACTGATTTGGAAGACGTACGACTGTTGATCCTTGACACGTACTCCTGCCATGACGACCTCTTTGCCTGGCGGATAGTCCGCCTGGCCTTGGCCCGTGCAATGCGAAAAGAGGCCATGTTGTCATCGGAAGGAGCACGTTCAAGCAGTCCTAAAGCACGATTACGTTCTTTCAGTGCTTTCTTACAATCTTCATTAAACCATGGTTTATTGAATCGTTTTGGAGTTGCCGAGGTTTTACGAATCGCCTGACCCGATACATCTTGTAAAATGGTGGTAAATAGTTCCATCGGGTCATCTGCTTCATCTAGATCATGTTGAGGAAAAGAAGAAATGCAAAGCGCCTCAAAGAGGGGCCAATTAGCTTTAGAGAGTTTCCATCTTTGTGGTCTGTCTACTGGTGAAGGACCATTATTCCGTAGAATTACAGGATAATGATCACTGTGGCAGAGATCGTCATGGACACTCCAAGAAAAATCTTGGAACAAAGATGGTGAGCTAATTGTCAGATCTAGATGAGAAAAGGTTTTTGTTCTTGAGCAGAAATATGTAGGCGATTCGTCATTAAAGATACAAAGATCGTTGTCATATATGAAGTCAGCTATTAATTTTCCTCTGTTGTTGTCATTAGGACTACCCCAAAAAGAATGGTGACCATTGAAATCTCCGAGCAAAATGCAAGGAGATGGAAGCTGGCCTACAAGGTCATCCAGGTCTCTGGGGTTTAGAGTGGAGTTAGGTGGCAAATAGATGGAGCAGAGGGTAATAGGCACGTGGAGTGTTACTCGCACGGCAATTACCTGTAGAGGACAATTGAGTGTGACTTAGGACTGGGCAACGCTTCTATTAACAATAATAGAAACACCACCCGAGACCTTGTCATCACCAGTGCCATAATGGTTGTAAGAAACAAAATGTTTAAAAGGCACTAAATGTAAATCCGTTGACTTGAGGAATGTCTCTTGCAGACAAAAAGCCAACGGATTGTATTGTTGGATTAATAGCTGAACTTCATAAAGATTATGACTTAAACCTCGACAATTCCATTGCATTATATTATTTTTTGAATGCATTGTCAGGGTGGTTTAATTGGACTACGAGGGTTGCGGTAAGGGGGGTTGAGAACTTCCGCATCAACCTCGGAAGCCTCCATATCTATATTATCAGATATGGCCGACTTCAAAATATCTCTTCCTCCCTTTTTGGAGGAAGAGGATACATGCTTTTTTGTAGACTTGTCATTATTGGAAAGACTTTCGCTGCGTTTAGCTCTGGACTGTTTTCCAGTCCCTTTTGGCTGAATGTCTTTAGCTGGCTGACTAACACTAGTATCATCAGTACTTGACTTTTCAGTCTGAGTTGCTGATGATGTAGATGCCTCAGGAGCAGATGATAATAAGGCTAAAGACGGAGTTGGTACTCGCTTCAGCCAAGTTATGTCGGTCTGGCATTCTATGGATCTAGTAGAAGCCTTAACAACACTAGCAAAAGTCTTTCCGGAAGGAGTAGATGGGGTTTCCCCTTCTATACAGCCTTCCGCGCTTCAGGATAGGAAACTTTGGTTTCTGTTTTGATTTTTTGAATTCGCTTTTCTAATTTCCACTAAGGGCAGTCCTTAGAAAAAGCGACATGGTTTCCTTCACAGTTGCAACAACAAGGAGTATCACTACAATCCTTGCTGTCGTGCCCGGACTTGCAAAAGTTCGTTGCGATGTGCACGTTGTGGCAAGTCTGAGTTCCGTGCCCAAAGCGCTGACAATTATAACACCTGAGAGGGTTTGGTATGAATGGCGAAACTTTAATACTTAAATAACCTACTTTTATTTCTGATGGTAAATCGGGTCTATTAAATAGAAGTATGAATGTATTAGTTGGTATCAGTTGGCCGTCACGACGGATTGAAATACGATCAACGTTCGTGACTCCAATGTCTTTTAATTCTTCCATCATTTCGTCTGAAGAACATCCACTTAGATCGGGGTGTCGAATGACACCCTTCGAGGAGTTCAAAGAAGAATGAGGAGATACACTGATGGGAATATTTACTAAAGATGTTGATTTTAATAAAAGCTCAGAATGAATTTTTCGATGGCATTCGATCAGCAAAGACCCGTTACGAAGTTTTTTGATAGATTTAGGTTCGCTAGCCAAACCAGCTATTCCCTTGGCGATGGCGAATGGTGATAAAGATGCCAAAGACCTCTCAGGGTCACTACTTATAATGACAAGAAACCGAGGCCATGAATCACTAGACGAGCTAGATGATTCAGTAAATTCTGCCTCGGTTAGTCTACGTTTATTGTTTTTTTTAGGGGGGTTTAATGTAGCCATGAAGAAAATGTAAAAGAATCATCTCCCGAGACCCCCGACCACCACGGACCACGACCTCCGCGCAGGCTGGGACTCCAGCGCCAGCGCCCTAGGGGTAATCGGGAGATATACTCAGATAAAAATAGCGAATGAAAAGTTCTGAATGGAGCAAATAAATTTCGAACTTTCATTTTACTTTTACCTAATTGACCCTAGCCGCTGCTTCTGAGTCGGTGAATTGAATTGGATGATAAGGAAATAATCTGTGATTAGAAATTAGTTATCTGTTCTGACCACCGACTCATAGGCTCAACACGACAAGCCGATTGACCAGTGTGGGCCACACTGGCCACCCGTCTAGGAATCCCCTGGCCCAAAGTGATGTATTGGGAAGTATGTTACCCTCAACCACCAGGATTCCATTCAAAACCGACACGGGTCGCACCTCACGGCGAACGAGGTGCCCCAATTCAGTCGCCTTTTACGACACGTAATGTAGGACGGTGGACCTATTCTTAACCCCGGTCCACTGGGAGAAAAGATTTCTGAAATACTCTACCCAATCAACTGGTTTGATTTTAAGAATACAATCAAAATTTGATTTTCCAAAATAATGAGGGATTGTTTAGATTCTTTTGTAATGAATAACAAAGCTCAGAGTCATATTGAAGTTTTTTAGACTGACATAGTAATTTAAAAGCTTTTTCTGCCTCTTGATATAAACTTAATGATTCATCAGTATTTGACTTTCTAAACCTATTCAAACATTTATATTTTAAATTTTTAGCTTTGACACATTCAGTATCAAACCATAATGGGTGTTTCTGTTTTGAATTTGTTTTAGTAGTTCTAGAAAGCAAATGAGAACTATTTCTAACAATAAAATCACATAACAGGTCAATAGCTGATTCCACATTCTGCGCTGAGAGGTCAGTACATTCAAATTCATTGAGGAATGTTGAAGCATTTTCTGATATGTTATTTTGATATAAATATGACCCTGTCTCTGACCATTTTAATTTAGTATAACAAAAGATTGACTTTGAATTTTCACACACGTTTTTTTGTAAGTTAGTTTTTAAAGTTAATTCAAGGGATAGGTGATCAGATTCCACCCTTTCACCAACATGGAAAGATAATAAAGAAAACTAGAACTGTGAACAGCTCCGAGCGTGGCAACTATGCGTTATCCCATGGATTTCGAACATTTTGAAACTTCTAACCTGCTAGCTTTCAATTCCGGTACTTTTCAGCCTCCAATTGTGGAACAAGCGTAACAATATTGTTAGATCTATAGACAGCTGATGTCAAGGCCATTCTATATGGAAAATTTCAAGGTCATTGAAGGTGAAGGTCACAAGATTTAGAATTTCAAATTTTTAAAAAATTCAAACGGGCCCAAACCGGAAGTGATCAAAAAATTTTGATGATATATTTTTAATTGTGTTGCGTATTTATCTATATCCTGTAAATTTCAGATCGATCCGAACATTAGAGCCCGAAAGTGTAATATAACCGTCCAAAATTGCAAAATAGTCAGATTTCGGTGGGCTATAAAACCGGAAGTTAATATTTGTCATGCAATATCAGCACATCTATAGACAGCTGAGGTCAAGGACATTCTACATCTCAAATGTCAAGGTCATTGAAGGTCAAGGTCACGAGATATAGAGTTTTAAATTTTTGAAAAATTCGAACGGGCATAAAAAAAAATTCAAAATTCGAAAATCAAAATTCTGTTCCCAACATTTTTTAGATAAAGTATCAAGGTTTTGATAGACACCAAAATCATAAAAATCGGTCAATAATTGGCGGACTTATTAAATTTTTAAGAAAATTTGCCATTTTTGAAAACTGCGCATGCGCAACATTCAATTTAATTTTTCTTCATCTCAGGGGATTAAAATCATTTAGTATAGCTTAAATATACTGTTTTTGTTTAGATTCTTGAATTACATGGGAAGCAGGGTCGCCCGACATGAGACGAAAAAACCGGAAGTCCCCACGCCCAAACCGGAAGTGATCAAAAAATTTTGATGATGTAGTTTTAATTGCGCTGCCTATCTATCTATATCCTGTAAATTTCAGACCGATCCGACTATTAGGGCCCGAGCTAGCTTGAAATCTTATTTGCATATTATGCAATTAGCCACTTTCGGGTTAGCGAAAATATTATGTTAGAAATTCATTTTTGATTCCAGCCCATATAAAAACCATTGGTGAAAACAAAGATAGTCTATCTTTTTCCGTTTGGAAAAAAAGAAAAAAATAATCCGAACGAAAACAAAGCGTGACAAATTTTATTTGCCACGCAACAAACTTGTTGCTGCAATTACATAGTCCACAACACTTGTTCCCTTATATGAGACACTAGTGTATTCTCCCATTTCATCATTTATGTGTCTGCCATTTAAAATATGGATGTTTAATATTTTGCAGAGTTCTAGCAATTTTAATCCACAATTATTTACTTCACTGTCTTTTGAGTTTCTTGGTTTTGTAAATTCATCAGCTACATAGTCTGCACAGTCTAAAGTTTTAAAATATTTAGCAGAGTCTTGAATAACATAATCAGGTTCATTGGCAGTCCTGGCATTGAAGTCCCCCAATAGTAAAAGATCACAGTAAGGTAGGTCTGATATTACATGTTGAATTTTATCTTCCAATAGATCAATTCCACATTGACCTTGATGCACTGTAGAATGTTCTGGTGCCACATATATTATACCAATCACATTATCACTGTACCATTCAAAATAGTCTCCACAGAATACAAGAAATATACACTCTTCAAACTTATCATGTATACGTTTAATACCATTAACAAGGTCATTTTTTACCAGGACACAAATTCCACCACGGTGTTTGCCATCTCCTCTAACGCAGAAAAAGGCTTTATATTGAGGAAAATATTGGTCGATGCTTATGTCAGCATTACACCAGGTTTCAACAAGAGATATAACATCGAATTTTTGAAGATAACGTGTTAATTCACAATCACTTAGCTTCCCTTTCAAACCATTGATATTCCATGTTATTAATTTAAGATTGTTTACATCACGTGACTTGCACCAATTTAATAAGCCAGCACTAGGCCTGTATGTATCTACATTATAACTGGTCCGACCAAAACATTATTGATTCAATTCAAGCTCGTCCAATGTATAGATTTTATCATCAACACTAAGTTTATCGAATTTTAAAAAGGCTTTGTGTCCTTCTTCACGTGCATCCGTCATATATTTTAGAAGTTTTTTACGTTTTTGTCTAACGTTATATGGGTAATCACTACTAATGTAAACTTTAGATCCTCGTAGTTTACTCCGTGCAGCATCCAAAATCATATTTTTATCATCAGTATTCTTCAGTTTTATAACAATACACTTTCTATTCTTTGTTAAATATAGATTCTTCATTTCTACATCTTCAGTCAGCCCCATAGTCTTCTCAAATAGCGATTTCACCTTTTCTTTATATTGTATTGTATTATCTGTTAGCTGGAACTCTAGCCCGGTTATTACAACATTACACTGCTTCGAGTCCGATTCAATCCGATCCAATCTTTCGGTCAACTTACTCACGATTTTCTTTAGTTCTGTATTTTCACTTCTCACCTTACCAGTTTCTTCATTTATGGCCTTAATTTCATATGAAATTCCAGTGACTGCAACCGATAAGTTATTTACTGTGGTTTGAAGCTCATCTATCGTCTGTACAGTTCGTTTGATTGACTTGATTTCTGTTGACATTTCACGTAACATCTCAATGATATTTATATTCTCATCAGAATTCTCTAAGACTTCCTTTCCTTTTGAAGTATTCCTTGTGTCCGGTCCAGGGTTTGATTCTACATCTCCAGACAACAATTTTAAAAGGATTATAACATTATTAACCACACAAATACTGAATTTTGTGTAGCTGTTTGCACGTGCTGTCCTTATCAACGACTTAAAGTCGGTGTAAGGCAAGGAAAAGGGGGAGACAGGCAGTGAAAAAAGCAGCCTTATATCCATGTATATCCATGTGACTGGGGAGGCAACAAAGGACAATGTCCCTTTTCGGCCCAGAGAGCTTGTAAATATCTCCGATTATTGAGTGCACTAGCTCGATGTTATAAACAGCTTATAAAGCGGACAAAGACTCAGAATAGATTACTGTAAGGCTAGAAATTAATACTTCAACAAATTAATGCGACGTAGGGTATAGAGACTAAAATTCGAGTACAACTTAATGCGATCCGCGATAGGTGTCGCATTTTTTTATATCATAACAAAAAGAAAATGGCTTCCCGGAGGTATGACAGCTGGTGCTGTATTCACCTCTTATCTTATCAATTAACGGTTCTTTTCATTAAAACTATTTTAACGTCATTACTGAAAACTAATCAACTTCAAATTTAGAGATAATAATTACCTAATTACTTAATCCTGTCCGGTCTGAATTTAAATACTTTGACCTATAATTACCTTTTGTCCATATAATTACTTGGAAATATGCATTTAAAAATGCGGATTCAAATTAATGCGATCGCGGATAGGTCGCATTTAACGCATTATTTTTTATCTCGCAATATTTTGTAGCCTTACAGAATACATTTTTTTCATGATGATGAGGACTGAAAAAACTAGAGTGCCTGTAAAATGGCAACGAGTTCTGCTGTGAAAATAGAGGCTGCTAGTGGAAGAGATACAGACAGGACTTCGGATGGCGTTGCAGCTGCTACCTTATCACCATCCTTGGACCTATATGTATAGAAATGAGCATAATCCCATATTTAGCCCTTAATTCGACAAATTTAGAATTAAAGACGATAGAGCTTGTCTCTTGACTTCTTATTGCTCAACAGGCTAAAGTCTATCTGAAATGGAGCAATAGACCACGATGGAGTTGTGGTCATTATGAAGTCCGCAATACTGTCGTGGCTAATACCAACCGCTGACATACGGGGTTGAACGCGGACTCTAAACGAAGAAATTGCACGAGGATTAGTCTAGTACAAATCCTCAAAATAAGGACTATATACGGGGCGGTGAGCCGAATTGAATGGCAAAGATGCTATTTAAGTCTGTCATGTCTTCCCTACCATGAGGATTCGCTATCCTCGACCTACAGATTTTCAACTGGAGTTGTGCGAAAAGCTCCTAGACTGATTTTAAGTCCTTGGTGGTGTATGGTGTCAAGCTCGTTGTGATAGGATGGACGAGCTACACCATACAGCTGACACCCATAATCGAAATTGGGTCGAACCAAAGCTAGAATTAATCGGAGGAAGACCTTACGGTCAGCTCCCCAGTCATTAACATACAGGGAGCAATCAGCCGCTGTCTAAGGCACGAAGTGATGGAAATTGATCTTGATAGAAAAAAGGGCAACGGATAATATGCTACCCTGTGGAACTGGAAATGGTAATTTTGGATGAAGGCGTCCCTGAAGAACGATTCAAATCTAACGAGATAACTAAGAGTGCTTTGGGACCGAAATCCACATTGGAGATAAGCAAAAAGATTGTTTGCCTTTTATTGATATGATATTTGTCTACAAATGAGTTTTTACACAATTTTACTTAGTCAAGGGCTATAACTCGATATGCGTTTATCCAAATATCGTCAAATTCGAACTTGACCATCGCCTTTTCATACATACCATGTTTCATTCAAATCGAATGAAAATTGTAGCTTCTATTGCACCAACAATCAATTTTGACTTTATGTAACTAAGTGGGGCAATAACTCATAAAACGTTCATTGAAAATCGTCAAATTTGAACTTGACCGCCGCGTTATCAATTCCAATGCCCACACCAAATTTCATTAAAATCCATTGAAAATTGTAGCTTCTATTGTGTACAAAAAAATATAGAGGCAGGGGCAATAACTCAAAAACTGTTTATCGAAAAATCGTCAAAACTGAACTTGACTACCGTCTTAGTTCCAATGCTCATTCCAAGTTTCATTAAAATTAATATACAATTTCTACGGTCCTTCTCCCTCACCACACTTCCACATATTGGTAATTCGTTAGGAAGTAATTTTTCTTTTAATTCATCCTCAAACCTTTCCTCTGATGCTTTCAAGAGAGTCCGTCTCCATGAAGAGATGAGAAGGTTAAATTTTACATCAAAAAAGGAGGAATATTATAAATGAAAAATTTATTATATCTGAACTAAAGTATTCCTTAAAACAGGCCCATGATACTGCTACTGGGCCTGATGATATCCATTATCAGATCCTCAAACATCTTCCTTAACCAACATAAAAAAAAAAATTTCACTTATATTTAACCAGATTTGGGATGACGGCGTCTTTCCTCCTTCTTGGAGGATTGCTACCAAAATTTCCATCCCTCAACATGGAAAGGATCTCAAAAAACTCAAAATACGAATCCTACTAAGTACCGCCCTATTGCATTGACCAGCTGCATTTGTAAAACCATGGAACGGATGATCAATAGAAGGCTTGTTTGGCACCTTGAGTCTAACAATCTTCTTACTTACCTCCAATGTGGATTTCGTTAACTCAACACAATTATATGGATAACAATTACTTTAATAAATAACTTGCGACGTTTCGACGAAGGTACTTCCGTCTTTATCAAGCACTGATGTGGATTTCGGTCCCAAAGGAGCACTCTTGACAATCTCGTTAGATATGAATCGTTCGTCAGGGACGCCTTCATCCAAAATCACCATTTAGTATCCATATTTTTTTATTTGGAGAAGGCATATGACACTACAGTCAAACCTGTATTAAGCAAGCAGTCAAGGGAAGTGGCTGGATGTGGTGCTTAATACAGGTGGCTGTTGAATACAGGTGGAGGAAGCAGGGCTGTTGATTTATTTTTTCCCAAGTAGAATCCAACTGTAAAATGTATTTCAATGCCATAAATGTTTAGTTATATTCATCATAATTGAGACTTCAATTTTCTGAACATACTGTCATACATCACATTTAATATTTTTTACGTAGTTAAAATGCTGATTTTAAGATAACTTTTAACGACGATGTACTTCCGGTTAAGTTAACTTTGGTATGAGAAAAACGAAGTGTTTTGAATGACACCAATACTGAGAAAAACGACGGTAAAAATGTTTCTCGTGTTTCATATCCTAGTACTTGGAGATATGGCATTCTTCGCGATCTCTTTAACTTTGGTCTTAGAGGAAGATTGCCATTATTTATCTCCAATTTCCTACATGATAGGACGTTTCAGGTACGACTTGGCTCTATATTTTCCGACCCTTTTCCTAAGGATAATGGAGTTCATCAGGGTAGCATATTATCCGTTACCCTTTTTTCCATCAAGATAAATTCCATCACGTCGTGCCTTAGACGGGGGGTTGATGGCTCTCTGTATGTTGATGACTTTCAGATGTGTTACAGTTCTACTAACATGCAGACGATTGAGCGTCAGTTGCAGCTTTGCTTAAACAATCTACAGCAATGGGCAACTAACAATGTATTTCGATTTTCGAAATCCAGGACCGTCTGCATGCATTTCTGTAAACGAAGAGGTTTGCACCTTGACCCAGTGCTACGTTTGGACAATGCTGTCGTACCTGTTGTAAAGGAATTCAAATTTCTTGGTCTTACATTTGACAGCAAGCTTTTTTTCCGTCCACACATTAAAATCCTCAAGAATAAATGTCTGAAAGCTCTCAACATAGTGAGAGTCTTATCCAACACTGAGTGGGGAGCTGACCGTAAGGTTTTTCTCCGTTTATATCGAGATTTGGTTCGATCCAAGCTCGATTATGGGTGCCAGGTGTATGGTTCAGCTCGTCCATCCTACCTCAAAGAGCATGACATCGTACACAACCAAGGACTTAGAATCAATTTAGGCGCTTTTCGCACAACTCCAGTTGAAAGTCTGTACGTCGAGGCTAACGAACTCTCATAATACGACAGACGTGAAAGACTTTCACTGCAGTATGCTATTAAAATAGCATCTTTGCCATACCATCCGACTCAACCACTTATGTCAGCGGCTGGTATTAGCCACGACAGTATTGCGGACTTTATAATGCCACAACTCCACCTTTGTCAATTGCTCCATTTCAGATAGACTTTAGTCTATCGAGCAATAAAAAGTCACAGACAAGCTCTATATATATTTATGTTCCCAGAGGATTCAGATTTCGTCCAGATAATAATCCGGGGCCCTAGGAATATTGAAGAAAAACTTATGAATGATTCAGCAGAACCCTTGGATTTTTTTCAAGTTATTGATGAGCGAAAATATTGTACGGAAGTTGGTAATTGAAATTAACAGGTATGCATCAGAGAAAGTCACTGATTCTAATAATCTTGAAGCCACGATCAAGGTTGCTGATTGGAAGGAAATATTTATAGCTGAAATGTACTTATTCTTTGGAATTATCATGGATATGGGAATTGTTCGTTTACCATCAATACAATCTTACTGGCTGACAGACTGGATTTCTGCTGTTCCATTATTTAGATCATCCATGAATAGGGGCAGATTTTTACTTTTATACCACACAATGTTACATGTTTGTCAAACAGATCCAGACAATAGACAGGGTGGCGATAAAATTCAACCTCTCGTTGATGAACTGGTGAACTTTTCAAAATTATTTTGTTTCGTACCAGAATATTGCAGCGGATGAGAGTATAATTGGGTGCAAGGAAGTGTCATTTTTTGTCAATATATTCCTAAAAAAAACCCAACAAAATGGGGTATTTTAGCCCGAACCTTGGCTGATAGTATTACAGGATACATGCTCAATATTAAACTGTATTACGGTAAAATTGATGATGGCAAGAATGTGGATGATAATTTATCAAAGACAGCCGGATCAATATTTACTGTTTGTGAACCCTATTTAGGCAACGATTTCCATGTTTATGCTGATAGATTGTATAATTCCTTGGATTTAACTGATATATTACTTCTTATAATATCACTGAATAAAGGTAAACTGAATATAAATAGAAAAGGTATTCCAGCTGAATTAAAGTCAAAGAAGGGTATGGAAAGGGGGAGGGGTTTAAAAGCATTTTGTTCAGACTACGATTTCCCTTCATAAAGGAAATAAAACGGTTCAGCATGCAAAGAAGGGCGATCAGCCTTTAGTCATTGTTCAATATATTAAGTATAATATGGGTGGGGTGGATAAATCAGACCAGTTAAATCAATACTATTCTTTCACTTGAAAAACTATAAAATGGTATAAGAAAACATTTTGGTGGTTATTTGAATTATGTATTGTTAACAGCTTCATAATTGGTATAAATGAACTAGAGATTTAGAAAGTGTGCATCAAAAAACAACTCTACTGCAATATCGAAAAAGTCTTATTTCGGTGTTAGCTTCTCCGGAACAAATAGTTGGTGAAGGACCTACACACTCAAAAAGGTGCAGACCTTCAACTGAACCTTGGCCAGATTTGATAGACTGCTATATATACCTGACAAACTTGAGGACTCGAAAAGGAGAAAATGTGTTGTTTGTAAATCTCAAGGTCTACGTTCTGAAACTGTGTACTTTTGCAAAAGTTTTGGTTTATTCCATATAAAGAAAGATTATGCATAATTGATTAATTAATCCCAAGGTGTTCTGAAGTTGTTAATTTTTGTAAGACCTGCATATCATAAAAAGTTTACATAGTAGGCTTAGGTTTATGACTCTCATATATGTATATGTATGAAAACCATGAAAATCTGTAGGTATGACTAATTGCAGATCCTGCAAGTGTCCAAACTTTTTAGCTTTGATCTCCGTTTCGCATCAAACAATTGTGGGACTGCAATGTCCACCTGATGTCCACCATACGTATGTAGATTAGTGTGGAGAATTACATTTAAAAAAGATATTGCGATATTTTATATATACTGGTAATATAATAGGCGAGGAAGGGTTGGTTGTGCAGTATCATATAAGTGGATTTTTACTGTTACAAATTTTTTATCTTGTTGAATTTCAATTGTTCTACACCAGTCTTTGGACATATTTTTCACATTGACAGGTTTACAATATCTTGTAAACATTTAATTTAATTGTTACTTGTTGAAGACTTTTACTGCAAATCAAGTGTCCTGTGATATGATATTATGACTGTATTATTATGTTGTTAGTTATTATATTGTTATACATATGGCAGTTGATATGAAGAAATATACATTAATGTAATCTAATTATTTTCTCTTTACTTATCCTTCCACACATATCAATAATGACATAAAGCCTGCATAATACGCAGTTTTTGGGATTTGGTGTTACTGAATATTGCCATGACACATATCAGTATGCATAGTAAAATTGTCTGTCGAGCCATAAGAAAATATTTCACACCAAATTACCTTCATTTCCATACCTTATACTGCAAATATTTATTTATTTCACGTTATTGTGTTGGAGAAAAAAAATCGATTTTGTGCTTCACGTCATAAAATCGGAAATCTGCCTATTACGTTATGGTCACTTTACCACCTTCTTTGTATGCCATTTTTCAATAAATAGCTCATATTCAAAGATGCCATTTTTCAATAAATAGCTCATATTCAAAGGCCATAGAGTTCCTTATTAATTTATCTTTAATTTGAAGTTAAAAAGACATTATTATAATCATCAAATTTGAAATAATTCATTGTTTTTCTCCCCTGTAAAGTTTCAATTTACCCATATTCGCGGAATTGGAAGCTCATCGACGATAAAATATGATAATATTTAAATTAGTCTCCATTGTGTTCACCAACAAATTATAACGCTTTCATGCTGAGTCAGAGGTCAAAGGCCTTGATGTGTTTTCTCTTCCCATATCTAAAATCGTGTATTAAACACACACCTTCTATATCTGTCAATATGCAGGACTAAATATATTTGCAACAATCTTAAGGATATTTTATCTAAGGAAAATAAAAACGGAATAAAAATGAACTCTCTCAAACGGTATGTATTAACGTAACTTTTAAATAAACTATATTCCTTATTACACAGGCTTTTGTCTATTACCAGAATTTTTTTTCAACATACATGTACAATGCAATACATATTCCTATAGTATGAATTATATTATAATAATGAACATAACACAGGAAAATGTATAATTGTGCAGATTACATCATGACAGAAGCAGATTCAACTAATTCCAAATATAGATACATGTACAAATTATATTCCAGAGTACATGTAGTCGATTTAAAATTCTCAAGATAGTGTTTTCTTTTTTTTTTACCTTGAGTAATAAATAAATATATATCTCGACAGATTTATGATTTTAAATTTGTTTTTTTTCTTAAGATACTTTAAAAATTAAACACACGAAATTGTATAAATGTGCAGCATATAATGACAGTAACAGATTCAAATAATTCTAAATATAAATACATATTATGTATATACAAATTATATTCCAGAATTTATGTAGTGGACTATAATTTCTCATGTTAGGGTTTTCATTATTGCCATGAGTAATATGATTTATATGATTATAATTATTTATGATTATAGTTTATTTAATATACTTTGAAATTTATTTTAGGATGTCCAACTCCCGACAGTATCTTATGAGGTCTTTAATACGGCCATTTTTATTTTCAAAATTTAACAAATTCTTTGCTGTCTTGTTTCCGAGATTGATAATTTTGAGTGATAGAAGTTGTAAGTTAACAAAATATTTGCAACCATTCCAGGTTACACATTTTAAGCAAATTCCAGACCGAAAATGAATATCTAACATAAACTTTTTGGTAACTCGGAAGTTGACACTTATTAACGTACTTCGGCTACCATATATAGAATATTATGAAGCTCAAATTTGCAAAAACCAACATTTAGGCAATATTCATTTAACAATTTATCTTCACCGACATGTTATTCACGTTTCAATCTCCTGGTCTCGTGTTCTACCTCATTCTCACTAATAAATTGTTCCAAAATTTCCGATTCACAATTTATTTGGAATTTCAAAGTTTTCGTTTAATGTCTGATTTTGTTCATAAAACTCACTGAAGCTAGCTAGCTAACGTTTATTTTTGCGCAATTGTTTGTAGATATATTTCGTGTTGTTACGTCTTAATTTTTCTACCCCCCCCCCTCATTAAAGTATTACCGCTTGAAGATTTTCCAGGCGTTTATAATTGTTTTTATTATAGATTTCAATTCCAGTCTATTTCTGTCTGTTCTGTTGTTGTTGAAATTAAACAAAAATGTCTTGCATAATTTATATAGTGCCGACATCCGTCGTTGCACCATGTCTTTATCATTCACGTTCCCCTTCAATTTGGAACAATTATCACATTTACGTTTTAAACACAATATAGTGCACAAATTGTTCTCTGCGAATATATTTATAACTTGTAGAATGAATATTGTTTATGATATTATTTTATCAGTTACGGATCAAGGCCACATAAATAAATCTAGCCCCATTAAATTTCTTCCTTTGTATAACAATTTTCTCATATTCATTTGATTAATGTCCACATTGGTGCGAACCCAACATTCACATATTATATATAACATATAAAACAATATCATTTTTTCCAAACACATTTATAAAAACACTCTGTTTAATCATTTTCTCAAGTCCCCTTGGCAATTCCATGAGCACACTGAAATTTTACCTTTTCTGTTGTGCCTATGCTTGTCCTATGGTTTATACAGTTGATTATTAACATACAATTTATTATAGGATAGTCTTACTTAATTTTAATAAAGGCTTTTTAGGCATATCGAAATTAATATTTTAGACAACTTTGATCAATAGCCTTACTAAAATCCAGGTAAACAACACCTATTTTTCCTTGGTCTAAAGCTTCGAGCCAGTTATCATTGATTCGAATTAGTGCCGTACAACAAGAAAACGATGGATGGAAATCGGCTTGTAATTTGAAATACATTCCTTGGCACCTTTTTTTTTATAGATTTGCACTAAATCTAATGTTTTAAGTCACGATGTTCGATAGTTTGTTAGTTAGATAGTTTTGGCCAGGTAATGATTTTCGTTTTAAAGAACTTACATGTTGCCAAATGGTTTTAGTATATTGCATTGTCAGTCGGCTATATTAATTTATTGGTATTATTTTAACATTGTTTATATATTTCGGTAAATACTTTTATATACAATAATGACAATATTGAGTAAATATGTAGTAGTAAATATTTTTAGATTAGTCTGATTTTGTGTGGCCGTTTAAACACAGATCGTTTCCTCCTGATCTCTGTTTATTTATATTTAGGGCAAGCTAAGATACAGTTAATTTCATATTTTGTCTCCTGTGGACAGACCCTATACTACTTGAATATTATCAGTTTTATTGGTAGTTACACCTCATAGGCAGGTCGTTAAGGATAACGTTTCAATATTTTATCATAAGATAAATGGCTAATCATTAGATTTTATTGTTTAAGTGTTGATAAAACAGAGACCTATTTCCGTTTAGCATAAAAAATAGAGCATTTTTTTTACAAGTACCTTCATACACATAATCGTCTAACATATATATAGTCTTTATAGTCTTCCTGACTGGTTTTGAATATTGCATCGTTTATATAAAAACGTGGTAAGATCTATATGAAAAAAAAAATAGCCTTGCAAAGCAAGAATTGTTGAGCACCAGTTGCACAATATTGCTAGTGATGAAAAACACTAAAGGCCTCTTCACGCCAAAAAACCCTCGTTCAAACGCGATGAACGCCTCGGTTTTCGCTCATGAAGGGGGTCATACACATAGCACGCCGTGTTGATGAAGCGGGGAATTCTTCCTTACAAGATAACAGATGTTTGTGAATTTTATATATTCAGAAAACGAACACAAAACGAAAAGGAGAGCGTCCGATCTGGGTCTGTAATAATCATGATTCGTTTTTCGGATTTTCTTTACTAATTTATTTCAGCCTTTCCTTGTCCTCTCTCCTAACCAAAGACTTCATTCCCACGACGTTCTCGACAATGATCTTGTGTCCGATCTTCCAATGATATACTCTACTCCCGCACTTCTATATATATAATTTCGTTATCATAGTGTCCGCAACAAGGTTAATACTAGATACTGAATTTGGTAAGATAATATAATTATGAAAATGACCATTGGTAGAAAAGTATATATCGGTAGATAGTTAGGTGATCCTGATAATTAAATTTACTACGTTCATCCCAAATTGACATGCGAGAGTAAAGTACAATTAACACGAGGTTAGAAGAGAGGAGTTGGTAGCTCATAGATCACACTAAAAATTCATATTATGATAATAATACCATAAATACATTTTACTGCAGAGTCTGTTACGGGTCCATAATATTTTTTGGGAAAAAAAGAAAGAAGTTCGGCGAATATGATCACTTGGTTAAAAGTCTGCACACCTACGAAGACAAATTCTTCGACTACAGAATGAGCCTATGGCATATAAGTAGTATTAGAGCTTACAAATATCCGGCACCCCTCCGCTTCGCTCAGCTACGAGCTACCGGATATCTGTAAGCTCTAATGCAACTATTTGCCCACCCGCTCTCACTTTTTGATAACCAAAAAATGTCTTTAATAAACATCCACTCTCCTAAAACTTATTTCGGATCAAGAGACATTCAAAAATCTCGAACAACACTTCCCGGTTTCCCATGTGCTAAATATAATGGTCAGAAACATCTCCCAGGTCATGACTGACTGACTGGTAGGTATGGTATCTGGACGTGGACGTTGAGTAAGGAGCGACCTGCTCCCATGGCTTCTTCTTTACTCATCGTTCTTCTTCTGTATCTTGATTCTTCGTTCTTCTTCTGTATCTTGATTCTTCTTTCTTCTTCTGTATCTTAATTCTTCGTTCTTCTTCTGTAACTGTCTTCTTTCTTCTTGTAGAGAGCGATGTTCTCTTTTGACTTCATCTGTCGTTCTTCTGTAAAGAGGGATGTGCTCTTTAAACTTCTTCTGTCCTTCTTCTGTGATTCTTCTTGAGGTTTTACCGAAAACAGAGTCCACGTTCGACGTCATACCTACAGATGAGCAGCACGCTCTTCTGATGTGCTACCTAGGTGATCATTCCTATTCCTTTTAAGAAATAATAAACTGCTTCACAAAACATACCCTCTCCCGTATGTGACAGAATGTTTTTCAGATTATAGTCCAGCTTACGTTAATTCAATAAATCGACCAGCTTTTGCCTCTCTTCCCTTAATTGCTCACAATGGATTAACAGATGTTCTGCGGTACCAGCTTCACCGCAGGGACATAGATTTAGTTTTCCGGGTTATGTGATGAACCATCAGTGTAGATACAGGTGCTTTCCGACCACCTAGCGTCCATATGAGTTAAGGCAATCATCCGAGCGATGTAGGGATCGTCCCGTTTCTTATCCAACCTCGTAGCGAGAGAGGTGTCGACAAGAGGACACCGAACAGTTATTGGGTAGTCGCTTGATTATTCTTGTACTGCTCGAAGGAATATAAATCCCCAACCCAGTCGTACTATTTTCCGGGTTATGTGATGAACCATCAGTGTAGATACAGGTGCTTTCCGACCACCTAGCGTCCATATGAGTTAAGGCAATCATCCGAGCGATGTAGGGATCGTCCCGTTTCTTATCCAACCTCGTAGCGAGAGAGGTGTCGACAAGAGGACACGCGATCGTCCAAGGAGCAATCTGGGGGAGAGAAAACTCTCTGATGGGCAACACTGGGCATACACTGTACGTTGTATTTTTATTTGTGATAAAAGCAATTCATTTTTTCAAAAGCTATATACATATATTAGATACTAAGGAGTGTATTTGCACTGTAACGAGGTACTGGGTACCTGCGTTCGAAAGGCCTTGAGATGCCAATGAGTGCATAACTCGACTTGTAATTGCACTATGTGGGGTACTGGGTACCGGAGTTCTAAAACCAGCTTCACCGCAGGGACATAGATTTAGTTCGTATTTGTGATTTCTTACCTCACCCATCATTCTCAGGTCAGACGAACGACCGATCGACAGATCTGTCGATGGGGGTGGTGCAAACTTACTTTACTGCTAATGCTATCGTTTTGTCTGAAGCGAAACGTATCAGCATCCACGAGAGTTGCCTCCCATGCAGATTTGATGCTTTTACCGATCATGCTCCGGACTTCTGATAAGCTGTAGTCTTTCGGCTCAATTTCCGTTAGATCTAGTCCTTGTTTTGCGAGTTCATCTGCAATCTCATTTCCTTGTATGCCAACATGAGACGGGATCCATGCCAGCTCGATTGATTTGCCTTGACTATGTATTAATGAGCACGCTTGCCCGATTTCATCCACTAGCCCCGATTGGGAACTCGAAGAGTCGTTCACAATCGACATCAGACTGCTAAGCGAGTCGCTTAATACTACATAATTTGGATTTTGGTGGCCTGTGGAATATTGCACCGAATAGAGGATTGTAAGCATCTATGAAGTATACACCGAACAGTTATTGGGTAGTCGCTTGATTATTCTTGTACTGCTCGAAGGAATATAAATCCCCAACCCAGTCGTACTATTTTCCGGGTTATGTGAACCATCAGTGTAGATACAGGTGCTTTCCGACCACCTAGCGTCCATATGAGTTAAGGCAATCATCCGAGCGATGTAGGGATCGTCCCGTTTCTTATCCAATCTCGTAGCGAGAGAGGTGTCGACAAGAGGACACCGAACAGTTATTGGGTAGTCGCTTGATTATTCTTGTACTGCTCGAAGGAATATAAATCCCCAACCCAGTCGTACTATTTTCCGGGTTATGTGAACCATCAGTGTAGATACAGGTGCTTTCCGACCACCTAGCGTCCATATGAGTTAAGGCAATCATCCGAGCGATGTAGGGATCGTCCCGTTTCTTATCCAATCTCGTAGCGAGAGAGGTGTCGACAAGAGGACACGCGATCGTCCAAGGAGCAATCTGGGGGAGAGAAAACTCTCTGATGGGCAACACTGGGCATACACTGTACGTTGTATTTTTATTTGTGATAAAAGCAATTCATTTTTTCAAAAGCTATATACATATATTAGATACTAAGGAGTGTATTTGCACTGTAACGAGGTACTGGGTACCTGCGTTCGAAAGGCCTTGAGATGCCAATGAGTGCATAACTCGACTTGTAATTGCACTATGTGGGGTACTGGGTACCGGAGTTCTAAAAGGCCAAGGCCAAGAAGTGCATTTTTTATGTATATTTGCACTGTTACGAGGTACTGGGTGCCTGCGTTCTAAAGGCCAAGAGAGGCTACGGAGTGCATCTTTGGATAGTATATTTACAGTTACGAGGTACTGGGTGCCTGCGTTCTATAGAATTTGAGATGCCATTACTTGCACTGTATGAGGTACAGGGTGTTCGAGTACTTAATTTGGGCTCGTATTTAAATAGTATATACATACAAACAAGGGTATAAAATACGAGTAAAGGACGACTTAGATTTAAATTGATGATGATATAATACGTATAGAGTTTGTAATGGGGAACCAAACTCAAATTATCTGCCCCTGAAGATGGCGCCACCGACTAGGGTCCCGGAAGTCGACATCACGCTTACTGACAGCCATACTTCCACTAATACGCGATCGTGAATCATGCCTTTATCTTGTTATTGTGTTCCGGGATGTTCGAAGAGGGGAGGATTTTTGTTTCCCACTGAAAATATTCGTCGGAAACAGTGAATTGTGGCCGTAAGCAGGCGGAAATCTTTGAAAGGAGATACACTGTGGCCCACTTCGTCCAGTGTCGTCTGCAAGTGCAAGGAATGGAAAGGAGAGGAATTTACGTCCTCCGGCAAGTGTTTGCTTTATTAGATAAGTTTCCTTTTGTAATTTTGAAATAGTTGTCTATATTCTTTGAAAACCATGGATGAAATGAGTAGTGTTTTGTGGCAACTGTCTGATCACTGACAGCAATGTTTTACTGACTAAGCCTCTTCATATTGTCTTATTATGGCCTAGTTTGCCTTTGATCTACAAATTAATTTATGAGGCCTATGATATTACTGAGAATTTTAATTCTAATAAGTGGGTTTATTTTTACTGGACATTTCTTTTAAGGAAGTGTGTTTGAAATTTTCATTCATTCATCCTATGAATATATAGACATACTAAGAATTAATATGTGTTATAGATTGAAACGCATTTTAAGATTATCAGTTTACAAAAGTGCGTTTCATTTTTTAAAATAATCCATTATTATGCCTATAATTCGGTATATATTATACTTATCTTTCTTGTACATGTAATCTATTGTGGTGAACATTTTTAAAAAGAACATGAAAAAATTTGGATGCTAATAATGAAGCCCTGATGTTGATTTTTTTTTCCTAAAATTATTTTTGTTCTGTTCTGCTTGTTTCATTTCTTTTTTTCAGGTAACTTATGCCAGTCTTTTGGGCAAAGGCCATAGTTAAAAACACAGGTTAACTAATTTAGGTGAGTTAAAAGTTTTTTGTATTTTACACATTTTTTAAACATTCAATTTTACAAAATAGGCATTTGGTCAACTGACCTCATTAACTGTTACCAGAGGCTAAACTGAAAAAAAAAAACAACAGCAATTAGGCTGTTGTGAAAGTCTTTGAGTGGATCCAATCTCATATTTGCTTCCAAGACAACAGTTTTTTTTATTTCTTTGGAGAATACTAGCTAGTGTGTTTTTGTGAATTGAAAAATGATGCTGCTGGAAAGGAACTGCATGTAAGTTTATACTTTATTTCTACAAATCATGACCTTATGATTATATATTCTTTTTTCAGGAACAATTCCTTTGAGATGTTAGGAAAGCATGTATCTGTTACATCAGTTTTCCAGTGGTCTGAAGAAACAACAGATGAAACTTGGTGTGAGTGTTCCTAATCACCCAAGGATGAACTTTAATTAAAATCAAGAAAAATCTTTCATATATTAATAACTCTTGTCAACCTCCCAGACAAATCGACTGCCATTATAAATGTTGGCGCATTATGATTGCCATCACTATTTTCATTTCTGCTCGGCATTCTGATTTAAAAAAAAAAAGAGTCTGTTGATGTTAGCCTCAAATACTTCAGAAAACTATTCGTGTAGGATTTTCGTGAGTCATTGTCAAGTTTCTTTTCAAATTGTTCAAGACAGCAGTGGGTTGCTTCTTATTTCAGTATAGTAAATTTGATGTCAGTATTGATATCTTTGTAAATTGTAAATGTCATAATTTGGAGTTACATAGGTATTTACCAATAAATATTTTTTTCCAATACCTATGTACAAGATTTTTATTTCTGTCAATAAATACAACCCTAAAAAAGAAAACTGTTGTAATCTTTAAATTTTTAACAATTCAACCACAGAACTAATAGGTTGAAATCCTACTTGAACTGAAGGTTTTTGTTCAAGGAAATTTTCGACATAATTTTGGAAGGAAGGTTTTGAAATTTATTCTGCCTAAGCACTGCCGCCGTACAGAAAGTATAACCCAGATGCATGAAGTGAAAGAATTTATTGTTGACACTCTGATATGCATACAGGTAAAAGACTAAAAAAATAATAAAAGCACAATAAGCAATTTGTACATACTTTGCCATGAAATTATATGAAATAAATCTACAAACGACCTAAGAGAAAATTATTAAGAATATTATCGAGATTTAAGTTTTCAGAAAAGAGGTCCTAACGGCTCTCCGTACAGAGATTCATGATGCAATAAAAGGTCAAAGGTCACAAATGAAAACGGATAAAAATAAGATTACTACAAAATAATTTCTCAATAACAAACATATTGCAAACTTGATGCTTTACTAAGACCTTATTAAAGTAAATGAACATAAAAAATAATATTACATACTCCGTAATAGGCTTAAACTTGACAACAAAACAAATGGATAACTGTGCTGCAAAGTGTTGAAATACGTTTTAACAAACTTTATTACTGGAGAGTTCCATAAACAATAACAGAGAAAGATAACTCTGTTATGGACATTACACTCCCCGCTTGATGACGTAAGTCGTCACTACAAAACTTAACAAATATCTTATGCAATTCAAAAACAAAATATAGGACAAATGACATGAATATGACATTAAAGCGTAACGTTGCAATTAACAAATTATGAGTCACTGGAAAGGAGTAACACAAGTTCGGTCACCGGGCGTGTAAAGAAGGCAGTTTTCCCGTTTCTGACTATCCTTATTTCACATTTACGAACAAGTTTATCAGAGCTCTCGAAAGTTTTTATGACAACACCCATCGGCCAATCGTTCCTTGCTGCCTGTTTATCGCGCACTTAAACAACATCTGGTTTCATGTTTCGTTTTGGCTCCTGCCATTTGCGACGCAACTGCAATGTCTGCAGGTATTGAGTTCTCCAACGATGCCAGAACATATCAGCTAACGTTTGGACGCGCTTCCATTCCTTCCGATATAAATCTTTGGTATCCACAATTTCGCAGCTACTACTCGTTTGCGGTGGTTTTTGAGTGAGCAAAAGTGATGGAGATAATGGAGCGGGATCATCCGGATCTGTAGTGAGAGGAACTAAAGGTCGGGCGTTTATAATTGCAGAAGTCTCTGCAAGAAAGGTAACAAGGCATTCGTGTGTGAGACCACTTCCAGGTACACTAGTCATGAGGGAGTCGAGGATCCGTCGGGTAAGACCAATAACGCGTTCCCAAACACCCCCCATGTGTGATGCATGCGGCGGATTGAAGATCCAAGTAGCACCATGATCATACAAAAACTGCTGAACAGTGTCGTCTTCAACGTTGACTGCATTTATTCCAAGATCGTCAGTCGATCCAACAAAGTTTGTACCACGATCCGATCTGATAAGTTTTACTGGTCCACGGATCGCCATGAATCTCCGCAAAGCATTTATAAATGACGAAGAGCTGAGACTTTCCACGACCTCTATGTGAACCGCTCTAATAGTTAAACATGTAACCATTACTGCCCACCTTTTACTGTTTGTCTGTCCCCCACGTGTCTTTCGAAAAACAAATTCCCATGGACCAAAACAGTCTATCCCAATATTTGTGAATGGAGGTGTAGGTTCCGGACGTTCAGATGGGAGGTCGGCCATCTTCTGAGTTCCACGTTCTGCTCTCAGCTTACAACATTTTACGCATTTGTGAATGACGGAAGAAACTAGCACCCTCTGTTATGTGCCTTCCTTGATGGCGAATTCGTTCGTGGTAATATCGAACGAGAAGCGTCGCTACATGATGACGACCAGGAACAATGATTGGATGTTTCTGCTGATCAGTGAGGTTAGCCCTTTCAAGACGACCTCCAACGCGTATCAAACCTTCGTTGTCGATGTAGGGAGAAAGTTTTAGTATATGACTAGTTTTAGGTACAGGTTTCCCATTGTTGAGACAGAATTTCCTCGGCATATGCTTCTGATTGCACTTCACGTAGCACAAACTGCTGAGCAGCATCAAATGAGTCGACGGTTTTCCAATGTGTGCAAGTATGCCAACCATGACAGTCTGAATTGCCTTTGAAACACTGAGCTATGTACGTCAAGTGTGCTAAAGTCTCAACGAGCTGCTTCCATCTGGAAAATCGATTAAAACGATGAGTTCCTAAGGAACTCGAAACACTGGTCTTGAGACTATGAACTTCCTCAGGTCTGACTTCCTTTTCTTTATCCGGATCTTGCATTTCATAGTTGTCACCACAAGGAACATCGTTAGTCAGCAAGAATGCGGGACCGGTAATCCAAGTGCTTTCACTTAGTTCAGAAGCAGATATAGCACGCGTAGCTTGGTCTGCTGGATTTTGGGTTGTGGATACCTATTGCCACAGGCGAGGATGGGTTGAAGATCGAATCTTTGCAATACGATTGGTGACATACGTGTAGAATCTGCGGGTCTGATTATGGATATATCCTAATACTACTCGACTGTCTGTGTAAAATGTAAATTCTTCAATTGGCATATCCAGATGTTTGACAATGGATCCTGATATTTCTTCAGCCAGGACATCTGCGCACAGTTCTAGCCTAGGTATTCGTGTGACCATGCAAAGGCGCGATTTTAGTTTTGCCGAGAATGAAACCTAGTTCCTTGTGTCCAGAATGGTCTACAGATAGAATGTACCCGACGGCTGCTATTGCCTTCTCGGAGGCATCTGAGAAAATATGCACCGATTTGCATGGTGTATCGACCCAAGACGTTGAAAGGTGAGTTCGAGGTATTCTAAAGTCATGTAAATCTTTAAGGGAAATAGTCCAACGTCCCCATGCTTCTAAGTACTGACTAGGCAGTGGTGCATCCCAATCACTAGTACAGCTAATCAAGCTCCGCATTTGTAATTTGCCTTCAATGATAACTGGTGCTAAGAATCCTAGTGGATCAAATATTTAATGCAAGAAAGAACTCCACGTCTGGTGTATGGATGAGTACCAATAGCGATATGAAACAAGAATGCATCTTTCTCAAGACTCCATGCTACGCCTAAACTGCGCTGGAAGGGCAACGTTTCAGCACCAAAATCCAAGTCTTTTAAGTCTTTCGCCAAATCTTCTGGTGGAAAAGCTTGCATAACTTCTTCACGATTAGACGCAATTTTATGGAGTCGTAAATTTCCTTCAGTCTTCAATACGCTCTGAGTTCTATGAAGTAAGTCTACAGCCTGTTCCACAGTCGGAAGCGACGTTAATGCGTCATCTACGTAAAAATCTCTGGAGACAAATTCTGTGACATCCTTTCCTAATGTGCTGAGACTTGCTGTTTTTCTGATACAATAAGTAGCTACGGCCGGAGAAGCTGTACTTCAAAAATGTGAACACACATACGATATTGGACTAATGGCTTATCAAAGTCGTTCTCGTCATGCCAAAGAAAACGGAGGTTGTTTCTGTCCTCACACCTGACTTTGAAACAATAAAACATCAACTCAATGTCTGCCAATATTGCAACGGATTCACGTCTAAATCTAATAAGGATTCCCAACAAACTGTTAGTCAGATCTGGCCCAGAGTATAATACATCATTCAAAGAGATATCGTTATGTTTAGCGGCAGAATCAAATACGACGCGCACTTGATCTTTCTTACGGGGGTGATATACTCCGAAGATCGGAAGAAACCAGCTTTCTTCTCCATTCTTGAGAGGCGGGGCTTTCTCTGCGTGACCCTTTTTGAAAGTTCTGTCCATGAAAGCAAGAAACTGTTCTCGTTTCACAGGATTCTTCTGGAGGCTTTTGTCTAAGATGTTCGCCCGTTTTAGTGCAGTATTGTAATTATTCGGAAGACTTGGCCTATTTGCCTTCAATGGTAGTGGGCAAATAAAATAACCATCTTATCTCTTTTGAAGCTAGTATCCATGATTTCTAAGAATGCTTTGTCTTCTATTGACAGTCCAGGGATTTCATCGTCACTCGTCTTCGTGAAAACATCAGCTCCAAATGAATCCGATTCGATGATTCCAGATGAAGTTATTTCGTTAGATTATAGAACACCTACTTTTTCTTGAACTTTAAATTGACTCGTACATGGATCCAACATTGTGTCCACTTGCGAGCAAGTTTGTTTTGCAGACGCTGACTAATTCAGGTAAATGACTTTTCCCTAAACAACAATCGCCGATAATGACCCATCCAAGGGGAAGCTTTTGGGCGTAAGGAATATTCCTAGGACCAATACGTTGATCTGTAACATGAGCCATTATAACATCTCGACCAATTAACATCATTATCTGAGCATTGTCATCTATAGAAGGGATGTGTGGTACCAAATCATGCAAGTGTGCATAATTCTGCGCTACCTCTGGAGTAGGAATTTCATCATGATTATTTGGAAGATGACTACACTCTGTGATTACTGGCATGTGAATTTGTACTGTACGATCCAAGGATTCGACAACTATACCATTTGCTCTCCTTCCAATAGTTTGTGCTGTGCCCGAACACGAAGTTAGCGTATACTGATATTTTTCACTTTCTATTCTTAAAGAGTCAAAAAGCTGTGAATTTGCCAAAGATCGGTTACTTTGATCGTCGATCATGATGTAAGCACCTATTACACAGTCCGGCCTGTCACTTGGGTAGATGTTGGCTAACACAATCTTAGCGCATGATTTTCCAGGAAATTTACCACAAATACGAGTACACGCATTAGAAACCTTTTGACTGGACTCCCCGCTTTGATTTGTCGAAGGTGTAGATGACTGAAGGTTAACACGCAGATACGTTGGGTGACTATCGCTTTTGCATTCCTCACAACAAACGGTCTCTTTACAGTCCTTTTTTTATATGAGCGGTCGATTTACAACATTTGAAACAAATCTTTCAGGATCTGCATCCTTACCTGTATTGGTTTTGATCTAAAAAGTCTGCACTTGATGAGTGGATGTTCAGTATTATGCAAAGGACACTTCCGAGTTGTGGTGCCATCATCAGACGGTTTACTGCTTTTATCAACTTTCTGAAATTCCTTGGAGTTAGTTTTATTCACTTTAACTGGGATCCTCTCTTCACGTTTTGACCCTTAAATATCTCTCCTAGCTACAGGTGTCTCATACGCAAAACTTGGATTATTACGAATGCGACTCTGATCACGGAGAAACTGTGCGAAATGCATAAACGGAGGGTATGCCACATTGTGATCACTCATGTATTTAATGGCTGATGATGTCCACTTTTGCTGAAGATAGTGGGGAGGTTTGTTCACGATAGGTGTAACACCAGTGGAAGAATCGTAATGACCTAGGAGTGATGTCATTCTACTGTCACATTTGATGGCCTCAATTTCGGATGCGAGATCAGAAAGTTCATAGAGTTTCTTTACGTCTTTCACGCTTACCTTAGGAAATGTCTCGACCCACCTTCTCAAAGATGCTTCTAACATTTCCGGGCAACCGTATCTTTCTTCAAGACGATTCCAGGCCCTTTCTAATCCTTTTATTGGATCTGACGCATTTGCTGACTTTATACTTAGGACATGTTTCTTCGACTCGGCTCCACACCATTTCAGGAGAAGATCAAGCTCTTCAATTGGCGATACAGAAAGTTCTTCCATTACGTTTGTAAATGAGACCTTCCAGGTAAGGTAACTTTCAGGTCTGTCATCGAATGCTGAAAGCCGTGAAAGAAGCAAATCCTTCTTCAATAGGTAACAAGTAAATTCCGCCGATGCAGTCTGTGCAGGAAAGAATGAGTCGACATTAGAATTTAACGGTGCGTTATTATTGCGATATGTCCTTTGATCATGCGAAGATGTCTCGTTATTGTTTCGTAAACGAGAAAAGTTGTCACGTTCAACAAACTCTTGTGTGCGATGCACCGGATCCACAATCTCTTGATTAGCAGTGTCAAATAAGCAGACATTCTGTCACCTTGTTCTGACTGTTCCAGCGCTTGTGCCTCTGCCTCGGCCGCTGCGGCTTCACACTTTTGCACATTCAGTTCTTGCTCTACAGACAGATCGGCTTTCTCACGCTTCAGTTTCGCCTCCTCTAATGCGAATTGTTCTTCAAGAAACGCCTGTCGTCTTTTCATCTCTGCTTTTCAGCAAATTGTACACGTACCTTTGCTGCTTCCGCTTTGGCCTTTTTACGCACTATCACTGAGCTAATGTCACTTTGCTGTGAATCAATTGCTGAAGATGCTTTTGAACTGACTTTGGAATGAGTTGATTTACTTTTACGTGAATATACTGAACCTTTCTCTCGTATTAAATCTTGTAGCTTAGAACTTATTTGTCGTAATGTAGTATCCATAAATATCTTGCGACCAGATTTTGTCGTGGACTGAGCGATAGCGGCTTGGTGACCCTCTACAGTTTTAGACCGTCTACAAAATTCAACTGTAATTCTTCACACCGCGACAAATGTTTTTTAAATTTATCCTCCAGGGAGAATTTAAGTGATTGCAAACTTTTCTCGTCATCGATTGTGGAAATCATATCTGACATGGTTGCAATATCATTCCACTCTCTGTCAATGAACTCAACTCTGCGAGAGTAATTCTCTTCAAAGAAGGAGCGACCCTTTTCTGTAAGAGTCCGGTAGGTTGACGACTCCTCTTCAGTAGGTAATGTCAATAACTTTTCTTCATCAGCTGATTGGTCACCATGACCCGTCTTAGAATCCGATGTTGCCATTCTGGATAGCCTGAATGGGATCTTTTACTATTCTGCCTAAGCACTGCCGCCGTACAGAAAGTATAACTCAGATGCATGAAGTGAAAGAATTTATTGTTGACACTCTGATATGCATACAGGTAAAAAACTGAAAAAATAATAAAAGCACAATAAGCAATTTGTACATACTTTGCCATGAAATTATATGAAATAAATCTACAAACGACCTAAGAGAAAATTATTACGAAAATTATCGAGATTTAAGTTTTCAGAAAAGAGGTCCTAACGGCTGTCCGTACAGAGTTTCATGATGCAATAAAAGGTCAAAGGTCACAAATGAAAACAGATAAAAATAAGATTACTACAAATAATTTCTCAATAACAAACATATTGCAAACTTGATGCTTTACTAAGACCTTATTAAAGTAATTAAACACAAAAAATAATATTACATACTCCGTAATAGGCTTAAACTTGACAACAAAACAAATGGATAACTGTGCTGCAAAGTTTTTAACAAACTTTATTACTGGAGTGTTCCATAAACAATAACAAAGAAAGATAACTCTGTTATGGACATTACAAATTTCTTTTAAGTGAAGCGCAAAGGAAAATATTAGATCTAGGGCTAGTATTACCATAAATCAAACCAAAATACTCAACTAGCCTCACTGACTACATTGTGCCCTAAAAAATATACTCAGAATGTGTTTTTGGGTCCTTAAAGAACACATTTTCCTCTTTGCCTACAAACTGTGAGTTGGATCAAATTTCCAATTTTGAGTAGAACTTAAATGGCCATGGTTGGCATTTTCAAAACCTTAAGACAATCTAAACTTGTTTTGAGGTTAATATTTCAATGATACAGATAAGATTAGAACTACAAGGCCTATCATATTAATGTATGTAGGCCTAGCCTACTGTGTGGCCACAAAAATAATTCTGATAGCCTTAGATTGACTTAAAAAGGTTTTTAAAATGGCAACAATAAAAACTAGAATTGCTTACAATTATGAACGTATTTCGAGAGCCTTAAAATATTATGTAGGCTAAATTTGCAATTACCTACATCTAGACAATATATTGAATATCATTTGACCTAGTTTTCAAAGTCATAAAATAAATAGGTCACAGCTTCCGTAACGGTTAATGATGGCGAAAATATGAAAATTATCAATTTTTGCTGTATTTAAGTACACTTATCTCTATGAATTTTTTAAGTAAGCCAAATTAAAAAATATCTACTCGTAGACAATATATTGAATATTATTTGACCTAATTTTCAAGGTCAATGATTAAGTGGGTCACACCTTCCGTAGCCGTTAAAGTGACCTAATTTTGAAAAAATCGAAATTTGAATAATTCGAAAGAAAATACGAAATTTAAAAATCGGTCTCCAAGAAAAGGTAGATAATGATCCATTGTATCTATGTGCTAAATTTCATCAAAATCGGTCTATCAGTAGTGTCTGAATTTCGGATTTAAGAATTGTAACAAAAATTCAAAATGGCGGCCGATATGGCAGCTTGACCTAATTATTTAGGTCAAATCAATTACTATTGACAAGTTATTTATAAAACAGTTTTCACTTTTCACCTAGCAGTTATAGACCGGAAGTTACGTAATTACGTCATTTGAGGCTAAACCGGAAGTAGAATTTTTTTTTTCACATTTTTTCAAAAATTATAATCATATCGCCTATCAACTGGTAAAGTTTCAAAATTTTACCATTTATATTAAAGGAGAAATCACGGTCTGAAATGTTTGCCGATGACCCTTGAATATTGAATTGCAAATCGTGGGTAAAATATTTAACCTTATTGCATAAAACCTATAATTGTTAGTTGACAAATACATTGAAGTTTTCAAATCTGAAAATCCGGTCAAAATCGAACTGAAAATAAACTTGCTAAAGCAAAAAAACCTCAACTTCCGGTTCTCACTTCCTGTCAGAGATAGAACTTCCGTTTTTGTTTTATTTGATAATAGAAATCATTCTAAGATCAACTGAAGATTTAGAATTTCTGCACCTTTTACCAGTTTGTCTGCAAACTCATCCAAGAATTACAAAAAAAAAAAAAAAAAAAAAAAATAGAATTGCTTACAATTATGAACGTATTTCGAGAGCCTTAAAATATTATGTAGGCTAAATTTGCAATGACCTACATCTAGACAATATATTGAATATCATTTGACCTAGTTTTCAAAGTCATAAAATAATTAGGTCACACCTTCCGTAACGGTTAATGATGGCGAAAATATGAAAATTATCAATTTTTGCTGTATTTAAGTACACTTATCTCTATGAATTTTTTAAGTAAGCAAAATTAAAAAATATCTACTCGTAGACAATATATTGAATATTATTTGACCTAATTTTCAAGGTCATAGATTAAGTGGGTCACACCTTCCGTACCCGTTAAAGTGACCTAATTTTGAAAAAATCGAAATTTAAATAATTCGAAAGAAAATACGAAATTTGAAAATCGGTCTCCAAGAAAAGGTAGATAATGATCCATTGTATCTATGTGCTAAATTTCATCAAAATCGGTCTATCAGTAGTGTCTGAATTTCGGATTTAAGAATTGTAACGAAAATTCAAAATGGCGGCCGATATGGCAGCTTGACCTAATTATTTAGGTCAAATCAATTACTATTGACAAGTTATTTATAAAACAGTTTTCACTTTTCACCTAGCAGTTATAGACCGGAAGTTACGTAATTACGTCATTTGAGGCTAAACCGGAAGTGGAATTTTTTTTTTTCACATTTTTTCAAAAATTATAAACATATCGCCTATTAACTGGTAAAGTTTCAAAATTTTACCATTTATATTAAAGGAGAAATCACGGTCTGAAATTTTTGCCGATGACCCTTGAATATTGAATTGCAAATCGTGGGTAAAATATTTAACCTAATTGCATAAAACCTATAATTGTTAGTTGACAAATACATTGAAGTTTTCAAATCTGAAAATCCGGTCAAAATCGAACTGAAAATAAACTTGCTAAAGCAAAAAAACCTAAACTTCCGGTTCTCACTTCCTGTCAGAGATAGAACTTCCGGTTTTGTTTTATTTGATAATAGAAATCATTCTAAGATCAACTGTAGATTTAGAATTTCTGCACCTTTTACCAGTTTGTCTGCAAACTCATCCAAGAATTACAAAAAAAAAAAAAAAAAAAAAAATAAAACTAGAATTGCTTACAATTATGAACGTATTTCGAGAGCCTTAAAATATTATTAAGGCTAAATTTGCAATTACCTACATCTAGACAATATATTGAATATCATTTGACCTAGTTTTCAAAGTCATAAAATAATTAGGTCACACCTTCCGTAACGGTTAATGATGGCGAAAATATGAAAATTATCAATTTTTGCTGTATTTAAGTACACTTATCTCTATGAATTTTTTAAGTAAGCCAAATTAAAAAATAACTACTCGTAGACAATATATTGAATATTATTTGACCTAATTTTCAAGGTCATAGATTAAGTGGGTCACACCTTCCGTACCCGTTAAAGTGACCTAATTTTGAAAAAATCGAAATTTAAATAATTCGAAAGAAAATACGAAATTTGAAAATCTGTCTCCAAGAAAAGGTAGATAATGATCCATTGTATCTATGTACTAAATTTCATCAAAATCGGTCAATCAGTAGTGTCTGAATTTCGGATTTAAGAATTGTAACGAAAATTCAAAATGGCGGCATATATGGCAGCTTGACCTAATTATTTAGGTCAAATCAATTACTATTGACAAGTTATTTATAAAACAGTTTTCACTTTTCACCTAGCAGTTATAGACCGGAAGTTACGTAATTACGTCATTTGAGGCTAAACCGGAAGTGGAATTTTTTTTTTCACATTTTTTCAAAAATTATAAACATATCGCCTATCAACTGGTAAAGTTTCAAAATTTTACCATTTATTTTAAAGGAGAAATCACGGTCTGAAATTTTTGCCGATGACCCTTGAATATTGAATTGCAAATCGTGGGTAAAATATTTAACCTAATTGCATAAAACCTATAATTGTTAGTTGACAAATACATTGAAGTTTTCAAATCTGAAAATCCGGTCAAAATCGAACTGAAAATAAACTTGCTAAAGCAAAAAAACCTGAACTTCCGGTTCTCACTTCCTGTCAGAGATAGAACTTCCGGTTTTGTTTTATTTGATAATAGAAATCATTCTAAGATCAACTGTAGATTTAGAATTTCTGCACCTTTTACCAGTTTGTCTGCAAACTCATCCAAGAATTACAAAAAAAAAAAAAATAAAATAAAATAATCCGAACGATTACAATACGTTTTCGCCAAAGTCGAAATACGTAATAATCCGAACGATTACAATACGTTTTCGCCAAAGTCGAAATACGTAATAAAATAATCCGAACGATTACAATACGTTTTCGCCAAAGTCGAAATACGTAAATATTTTGAAATGTGGTTCATTTTCTCTAAAAATTTCTATGATTTGTAGGGTAATATGATCAATGCCATGATGGGAAAATTTTAAAACTTTATATTTCTATAGACCCTAAAGTAGAAGCCATTCTTTAAGAATGGAAATTAATTGACAATTATATTTTGATTACTTGTGATGTGAGGAAAATTCAAAATTCAATAAGCACTAGCCTAGAACTGTATCAGTCCGGGCAGTAGACCGGTCAGTAGAACTAGAAGACCACCGTAGTTAGCATACGGTAGGCCTAGTATTAATAGTATTAGCCTAGGCCTATTGAATCATGCCTACAATCATACATAGTTATCATTTGTATTGTCTGGGCTAAAACAATGATTATCTAAGATTATCATTAAGATTTCAAGTATTTTTCGACTCCAATAATCAACAACGATAGTCGCGAAGGAAATTTGTCACAAACTTTCAGCGGACGTATTCGTTCGAAGCTTAACCGACGGGTAAAACTGATTGTAACTTTTGGTTTAATGTTTTTTCTACCAGAAACCTCCCCAATTTTAGATTTTAGTTCCTTTTCAAAGTTTAGATAGGTCCCATAAACCAAAATCACGCTTACTATTTACATAGTCGGCCATGATTGCACACAACGCTTTAGGACCGCAATAGTCGCCGCGCCCCCTACATCAAGGAAAGACAACTCGCGAGTTTGGTTCCCTATTGTATTTAGTATATGTTTTGTCAGCATTACTTCTGTGTGGGATTAATATTTATAGATATAGACGTTCGCTCAACGCAAACTTTGTAGGATCTCTTTGCATTACGTAAGAGCACAGGTTTCTGATTAAAAGTATCACTTCTTCCTGGGTGGCATTGAGATCCAATGATCAAAGGTGTCCCTGATGATATTAGTGCTGATGGTTGTATATATATTTATATAATAATGTTTATTAAGTAAGAATACATGTTATTCTGTAAAGTTTTGTATGTGGTTGGTGATTTATGTGATTAAATAAACGTGCAGTGTTTGTCTGTAGCAAATAGCAACATGTTTTATATTTGTGAGGGGGGAATACAAAGAACTATATTTAATATTAACAGTAATTATATCAAAATTTCATAAGTTTGTCAATTCTCAAATAAGAACGAATGGTTTCAAATATCGAACATTGTTTCAAATTCCGAAGAAATAACGTTTTGGAAATTAATGTAATTTGAAAATATTTGTGAGTCTTATCCAAAACAGTTCTAAGATTCTGTTTAGAAAAGTGAGTGTGTAAAATTATATTTAATTTTATATTTCACTTTCAGGTTACGTGGCAAATATTCACAGATGTCACAATCAATAATAATACAGTATAATGGTACACGTTTGATCGATCAATAAAGTTAATTACCTCTGAATCATTCGACCTGCGTAGTTATACCTAACAACAGAACTAACGACCGGCTCTACAAGCACCGTTTTCGATCATGCGCAGTTGAATTGTAACTGAACAATAACATCCGTAACTGACGTCATGTCATGCGCAGTTGAAGAGTAACTGAATAACAACATCCGTAAGTAATGACCGGTCCTACAAGGACCGTTTTCGATCATGCACAGTTCAGAAAACAATAACTATTTATGATAATGTGTTTGTAAATAGAGTATTGATTATGAAAACAATTTGTATAGAATTTTTTTATACTTGTATATATTGATTTTAAAATAAAATTCTTTTGTTGTATTTCTTTTATCAAATCTCCTCTATTAAAAATATGGGATTTATTTTAAAGCATGAAAAGGAAAAGTTCAATTACACTGGCGATGGTTTTCTTCTCTGGATTGATGTCCCTTATACTAAAGGTCACATCCTTTGTAACTAAAATCAAAGACCTTATATCATCGGGGGTAAAAGCGATCTCGTCACTGTTGGCCAGGATGCGAGTGCAATTACCAAGTCTGTCCAGCAAAAAATGAATTGCGCAAAATAAGAGAAGGATAAGGCCTAAATCCTGTTATGTATAAATGACAAAACTTGACCCGATTTTTCAACTTTTTGAACCAATAGAATATACATTCAATAAGAAAAAAAATAAGATTACATCATTACATCTCCAACCGTTGGGTCCAAATCCCAGATAAACGATGGAGGTAGGTTAACATTTGAAATCAATTCATTATCCAATTGGCTACTTCTTTCTGAATCGCACTTCCGCTGTGATATAAAAGTTAAAGACGTTTAACAACCGTATTTATTCATAAACAGTCTGTGTAAGATTTTTCATATCAGCCATGAAGCATGCAGTGACGTAATGATCATATGAAACATGGACATTCAAAGGATATTACATCTCCATCTCTTTAAAATAATTTAACTGTAAAGTTCAAATTACTTATTTGAATAATCAATAAAAATAAACTGTCTGTCTGATCAACAAAATATAATCATTTAAATATTCTGGTTTTCTTCGTATTCGCTGTGGAAGTTGATTTATAGGTTGTTCTAAGGGTGGTGATTGTCTTGCTTGTCGACCATCATCAGGATCTTGTATATTTGGTTCTGGATTTTGTCTATCTGGAATCTCATTGTTTGGATAAGGTTTCAGCTTTAATAATAAATCCTCTCTCCATTGATCTGGTTCTGTAGTTTTAAATTCCATGTTTTTTACATCATTGTTGACTAATTTAAAATGACTAGCATCTCGATAAACTTCTCTTCCATCAGTGACTCTCCTCGCAGCAATAGATGAACCATCAATTCCATAAACCATATACAAAGTTGGTTCATAAGCAGTTTCGTTTCTTTTGTCGAAGAAGTACATAATCTCCAATTATCAAGTTGTGTCTTCTTGTGTTTCTATTTTCAGCATTTCGTTTTATCTTAGATTTGTAATTTTCATCATTTTCGTTGGTCTCTTTGTCTGGTGGTTTAGTTTGATTTTCATGTAAACCTTCTGTATGATCTAATTTAGTTCTGACTTTTCTATTCATTACAGCTTGGTAAGGTGTAATATTAGTTGCTGGATGTGATGTTGAACGATACCCTATCAGCATATCTTGTATAGCAATCAAATTGTCTTTTCCTTGTTAAGTGTGCTATTTGTTCTGTCTTATTCAGCATCTTCATGAAACTTTCAACTTTCCCATTTGCTCTAGGATGTGCAGGTGTAACTAAATGATGTTCAAAACTCTCTTCCTTACTAAAATTTTCAAATTCTTTTGAGTTGAATGGTGGACCATTATACTTGGTGTTCCACGAGTTGCAAACATTTTTTTCAGTCTGATTTTCGTTGGTTTAAATGTGGTTGAGCTAATACTTGACATTCATAACATTGACGTATAATTTCTTCTACCATAACGTTCATGTTCTTGAACCAATACTTTTCTCTTAACATTTGTTTTGTTTTGGTAATTCGGAAATGTTCAAGTTGATGAGCGGCTTTAATGACCTTTCTCTGCAAGTTTTCAGGAATTATAATTCTAAGTCGAAATATCATCTCATCATAAACATATAATTCTTCTTTTATCATATAGTAATGTAAAATATCTGGATCTTTTCTGTGTCTCTCCCGATCACCTTTCTGTATGATTTTGGTTAATCTTTGAAGTTGATCATCTGTCTGGGTTTCAATTTTGATTCTATCTAATAAAACTACATATTCATCTGATATAAGTTGACAAATGATCTTTTCTGTTGAATCAGATCCTGTTGGTAGTGGATATCTTGAAAGAAAATCCAATGGATCTTGTTCGTCATTACCTGGTTTGTATAACAATTCAAAATCTAAGTCTTGCATTTCCATTACCCATTTTTCTATTCTTGGGACTAACTTGATGGTAGGTTTATTGAACATAGATATCAGAGGTTTGTGTGCTGTAATGATTTGGAATCTTGGTGCTCCAAGTAGATACATTCTGAATCGTTGTCTCATCCATATGATAGCTAGTGCATCTTTCTTTGTCTGACTATATCTCTTCTCAGTTTGTGTCATTGTTCTGGTAATAAAATGAACTGGTTGTAACCCTTTCGCTGTTTCTTGAAATAATCCTGCAGATAATCCATCATTGTAACTAGCTTCTGTTCTGACAATGATTTTTCTTCTTGGGTCAAAATAAGCCATTGTATCTTCATTAGTAATACTATCTTTGAGTTAAAAGCTTCGTTTTCTGTTTTACCCCATTTAAATTTTGTATCTTTGTGTGTGAGTTGTCTTAAAGGTGAGGTCAATGATGAATATCTTGGAATGAATTTCGATAAGTATCCTATCATCCCTAAAAAACTGCGAACGCCTTCTTTGGATTTAGGTGGTTGACTATCTTTAACTGCTTTAACTTTATCTGGTGCTGGTTTTAATCCATCTTTGGTAAATTTATAACCATAGAACTCTTAATCATCTAACCCAGATTGACACTTGTCTCAGTTAAAAGTAATATCAAAATCTTCTGCTCTCTGTAATACTGTTTTTAAAGTTGTGTTGTGCTCTTCTAAATTTCTCCCTCCTAATAGTATATCGCCTCTTTGGTTCAAGCATTTTGGTATATCTCCAAATATTCTGTATATGGTCTCATCAAATAAATCCTGTGATGACTTTGCTCCAAATATTAATCTTTTTGGTCTGAAATGACCCCATGGTGCGCTAAACGTAGAAATTGATCTAGATTCTGGATCAAGAAGTAATTGATGATATCCTTGGTGCATATCTAACTAAAATATACGACAGTCGTTAAATTTGAGTGTAAAATCTTCTACAATAGGACCTTTAGTTACTCTGTTTCTCTCCATGAATTTGTTAGGAACTCTTAAATCTACACTGGCTCTAATCATGTGAGGTAATAAATGATCCTTATCTACCATTGAAAATCTTGGTTTCGGTTGAAACGAATGGTGAACACCATGTAACAGGTTCTCCTTGTGGTACCTTATCAAATATTTCTTCTTGGATACACTCATCTATCTATTTCTTCAAAGTTTCTTGTAAGTAGTAAGCGACTTGTCTCGGTTTTTGAGCTACAGGTGCTACTCCTGGTACCATGTTGAATTAAGCATATAAATCTTTATTATTCTTCAAATCTCTAATTCTCCCAATTCCTTCAAATATTTTCGAATGTCTATTGATTATTTCTTTAATTGACGTTTGTTCTTATTCTATTATATTGGTACTCTTCACCATACTCTCAAAGATCCTCATATTGTTCCTTGGTAAAAGTGAACCATCTGGTCTTATTTCTAGCATACCAAACTCCATCATAGTTTTCCTACTCAATAATGGTAGTGAATTCATCTTTCCTTGTATAACGATTACTTTGGATGGAACTCCTCTTGTTTTATTTCTTATAATGGTATGGAATTCTCCTTTAGTTTTCAGCTCATTCTTTAATGTGCTTAATGATGTGTTAGTTTTCTTCTAGGTGTTCTGTGGACTAGTACTTTAAATTGGTATTCATCCATAATGTTGACATCTGCTCCACTATTTGGATCCATTTTGACATTAATTCCTTCCATCTCAACTTCTACTGATTTCTTATTGCTGTCAATCAATCCTATTTTTTTTTCTTTCTATGATCTTTGGTTTTCGCTATGAATCATCTGACGAACTGCTTTGTTTCTCTTTCTCTGTTGTTATCCTAATATGTCTTTTATTATATTTTCCATGCTTACTATCATCTTTTGTAAACGGTCTTTGATTACTATAATCCCCTCTAAAATCATCTTTATATCCCCTCTTATCATATTTTCTGTCTCTATTGTGTATCTGGGATTCCTTTGTTTTCCACCTTTGTTTCTATCATAGTTTCTCTATCTTCTTACTTGACTTTGATTTGTACAAACAGATGCAAAATGATTCCATTTCTGACATTTAAAACTGGACAGATTTCCCCTGCTTTATAATTACCAGTCAATCCACAATATTGACATTTTACTGAGGTTTCTGTTCTGTTAAACTTTCTCTATTCACTCTGGAAATTTTCTCATCGTCTTTTTCTGTCTTAATCTTCATGTCTTTTAACTGCATAGATATATCTTCATACTGGCTGGACTCTGTTATAAACCTTGTTAAATTCCATTTCTTGTTGATGGCTTTCTGGATCAAGTGTTGATTTTCAATTGTTTGAATCACATGCTCTAGTATTCTCTCGTCAGTATCAGCAAATTCACATTCAGTTGCCTTTTCTCTCAGTCTGCTAGCTGTATCTTGCATAATGGATATTCTTTTTGGGTAAGAAGTAGTCATCTAATTTATTTTTCAGTTTCATATAATCATCAAGGGCTGGTTGACCTTCTTCTACAACCGGATTCGGCAAACTTTTCTCTAATCTGGCAATTTCTTTTCCACCGTAAATAATCATAGCGTCTTTCTTATCTATGGGATCGGTAATTCTAAAATAGCGCAATTCTCTCTCTATACCTTCTACCCAATCTTCACAAGCTTTACCAGTAAACGGTTGTTTTCAAATGTCGTGATTCTGCCATGCCACTAAATGAATCGGATTGCCATTGTTATTGTTTTGTCTGTCGCCGGACATTTTTCTCTAGGCCTAATATTTATCTTCAATGTAATATTCGGGAATACCTTTTATCTTTCGCGTCTTCTAATGTCTATTTCTCATTTTAATCCTCGTCGCCAATTTAACAACCTTATTTATTTATAAACATTCTGTGTAAGATTTTTCATATCAGCCACGAAGCATGCAATGACGTAATGATCATATAAAATATGGACATGGACATTCAAAGGATATTACAAGACGGAGCTCCAAACCAAAACAGAGTCACACAACAAAATGTACATTAGAAAACAATTTCTTCCCTTCTTTATTCAGCGAAATGGTTTTAGCAGCCGGTTCAAATATAATTGAAACAATTAAACACCCAGGTGAATTTGACACTATGTTGAAAACTCTACTTTAACTAAACGATTTAACCACAGCATCGGATTGGATACCAGACACGGGAGATGGGGAAATACAATCTCAAGATATTTTACAAGCGGTTGACAACCTGGCGGCATTTAGAACTACTGTTAACAATTTGATCAATATCACAAAATTTCAAAATAATGTAGGTTATAAAAAGAGGGTTTTATTTTACAATAAACCTATTGATAGAAAGCTGGGGTTCATTCATCAACTGGCCCCTCTATCCCTTATTTGGATTACTTGAACACAGAAAAGTTTACATTGGTCTTCCCTTCAAATTCCATCTTCAAAGACTAATAAGTAAATATAGTATATTTTTGGAGAAAACAAATCAAATGCTAAATGAGAAATAACCAATATTCAATTATACGTACCAGTAATAACCCCAACAATTGAAGTAGAAACAAGACTTCTTAGTAGTTTGAAATTGATATAGCATTTTTAAGAAGAAATACGATTGGATCGATAAACATCACAGGGGAGAATTTCACATGACAAGTGACGAATACTAGAAAACCAGCGAGATATTTAATACTTGGTTTAAAAAAAACTGCCAGATTCACAAACAAATAATAACAACCTTTTTAAAGTAATCGGTGACAATTTTTGAGATCCTAAAAAAAGGGGTTTAAGTCAGATTAAATTCCGATTCGTATCCCAACCTCCCGTTGAAAATTGATTCTAATATCAAGGATTTTAATGAGTTGTATTGAAACTATAAGCTAATGAGTGAATTATTTGGAAATGTACCACAGTTTAATTATTTCGATTTTATTTTAAATTTTCCTATATTTTGTGTTGATCTCTCTGCTCATAAAGAAGATTTTTCTCAAAATAGGTGTACAGTTGTCCGTATACATTAAAAAAACAGCGGTAGATATGGTAGGGTATTGTCTCTTGTTAGAGGAATCTCTTCATATCATAAATATAATGGATAGAAAGATGAATAGAATAAATTTCTTACTTTAAAAATGAAACCAGAAGTTTTAGTCGTAAAAATATTAGAATCAATCGAAAATGGGAAACCGAAAATAATTACTTATAATGGTATAAAAATTCATATTTCACAATCAATTATTAACGAAAATTCATAATGGCAGAAAGATTAAAGAATTTCTAATCAACAAAAGACCTTGAAGGAACATTAGGCCTTTACTATGGTGAGAACTTAAGTCTTCCGTTGCCTCTTTTCTTTGATCTTCCTCGTAGCACGATTTTCAGCCCTAGAAATCTTCTTATCTTCTAAATCACTAGCAAGTTCATTTGTCGTATAGTGCTTGACAATCTCCCAACCGCATTCAGATGAATCGGCCATCTTTATCAACTTATTTCTCGCCGATAAGCGATTAACCTTCTCTGTACACAAAGAAGACGCATAATTCAGCTTGCGATTCTCTATAGCCCATTTGATCTTCTTATTATCGTCTAAAGACTCTGAATTAAAAAGAAATTGGTTAAACTTTTTATTCCAAGTATACTCTTGAGCTTTCCTCAATTTCTCTACTTTGATGTATCATCTTTTATGATACAATCTTTTACTCATCTCAATTCTCATCTCATAAAGCCTATCCATTAACTGATCAAACTTCTGGTTTATCAAATCAGCAGAAGAAAGTTGACTACTGTTTGTGGAATTTTCTAAATCAGACATGGCGGTGGTTAAACGTGTTCGTCCTGTGTCTGCCTATGCACGAATGAGTATTACTTATCCGATAACTCTTTATATCAACAACAGATTACTTCCCTTTACGACTAAAGCCTCGACTAATCTTCGAAATAAACAAGCCCTCTTACAGAACACCATAATTTGGTCTCATTTGAGAAAGAAAATATTTGTCTCTTAATTCGTCCGACTCAAACAGATAAAATAATGTAACTGTTTTCAATTTATCGTGTGTTTTATTCCTTCCTTAAAAAAACACCATGACGTTTCATACCTTTAAAAATACATTGCAAGTATATGTAATATTATTGTATAAGATTATGTATAAGACAAGTAAATTGTATAGAATTCACTATTGTTATTGTTTATTTTTTAGATTATACCCAACACAGAAGATCAGATATATAAGTATTGCATCATTTTCGATAATAATATTGTTATATTTATTTTCACAGGTAGGTCCAGTTATTATCAACAATTAATATATTTACATAGTTTTAAGAAAACATGAACTATGATCTCGTAGCTATATTTCTGGGCAAGAACAGTAAAAATAATCCCTCGATTCAAAAGAAAGTAAAGGGTAAATTTAAGAGGATTGGTTCTAATTTGAATTTTATCAACAACAAAAAATAAGAACACGAAAATTATGCGCAGATTAATCCTCTCAAGACCTGTGGGGACATTGTAAAAAAGCACAGTCTTATACAAATCCCTCAAATTTTAGCTGATTCTATACATGGTGCAATCATTCCAGATGGTTGATAAGCGATAACATGAAAGTAATTGAAGAGACAGGTTACTGATTTTGATTTATCTTGTAGCCTCAGAATAGCGGCAGACGAGATATCCCCTTTTCGAAATCCCATCCCTGATCGTAAACGAAATGATCAAATATGCATAACGCATAATTTTACCCTATATATTGGTCAAACTGAATGAAATATTGTGAAGTAGCTAATTCCCTAAAGCAGGAGCACAGCAGTTACATCTCATAAATTTTACGCCGTAAGACAATAAAAGTGTAGAAATCTCATTAAAATGCAGTTGACCGTCAAATCCAATTAAAGTCTTAAATTGTCTTAAACCTCCGTACTACAAATGAAATTGAAATAGAGAAGAATTAAAGACAATAGCGAAATTTTCTTCCGATTCCGAATATACGTGCAAATCATGATGACTAAATGATACTAAAACTTATAAAGGAATGTTGAGGCAATAGAATATAATGGAATAAGAATTCAATAGCTCGATACATTATTTGATAATAACTAAACATTTGAAAATACAAATAAACTGATACTGTAGACGGTTTGATTTCCGATTTCACAATAGCAGAAATGATTGATACTTTCGTAGATGAAATTGAAATGTGTAACGCACAGAAGTTGGTTGAATATTTTCTTACCAAAGCATACGAACGATTAATTGTGTAAAATATCACGAAGTTAGTGAAAAGATACAACACATTAATTACGTTGTTTGAAATGGCATATACTAGAATCAACTAAGATCAAGTTACATATTTATGGAGACGAACTCGTCGATCGTCCTCCTTTTGAAATATCAGTGTTTGGCGTATAGGGAAACACGGTTCAAAAGTGAAGAGTGGAGAGAAGAGCTACAGTCTCGAGTTTACGAAATGTTATACTGACTATGGATGAATTTCAAGATGCTTATAGTTTGAATCGCTTCCAATATAATTCCATCAAAGATGTTAAACGCTATTCGTCACCTCAGCGAGGAATACTGCGTAACGCAATTTATTTAATTGTACATGTATATATGATTATTTTATTCTATTTTTGTTTTGTTTCAATTGAATGTCTTCTGATAAATAAACTAATAAAATTAATCGAATATTGTTGATACTCTATTAATATGAGAATCTATCTTAAGGTGTATTTAACAAAAACAATGACGATCTAGGAAGCTTTTCTTTCAAAATGTTAATTTTAACATTTTGTGATACATAAATATAGATTGAATATCTAAGTTTTCACGGACAAACAATGTTGAAATTAATCTAGTTATGAATAGTTCTGTTTGTCATTATACAGTCATACACTGAACATCTATCTAAGTTTAAAATAATTACTATAATTTTAACATTTTGAGATACATAAATATAGATTGAATATCTATGTTTTCACGGAAACACCATGTCGAAATATAATAATCTTAATCTAGCTATGAATAGTTCTGTTTGTCATTATACAGTCATACACTGAACATCCTTCTCAGTTTAAAATAATTACTATAATTTAAACATTTTGTGATGCATAAATATAGATTGAATATCTATGTTTTCACGAAAACACAATGTTGAAATATGATAATGTTAATCTAGCTAGGAATAGATCTGTTTGTCATTATACAGACATACACTGAACATCTTTCTTAGTTTAAAATAATGACTATAATTTTAACATCTTGTGTATGGAAGGTGAAATCCGCATTTAGTTTAATTTTGAACTTACATGCCTAATCACTATATTTCAAATTCTTTATTCTAAATTCCACATTCTATGCATGCCAATTACAAATTTCTAGCCTTCTGTCGTCTAATTTAAACTTTGAGATCTTATAATCTAAATTCTTCATTTATAATTTTAACTTCTTATTTCTAATTTCTAAACTTGTATTTCCAAATTACATATTTTATATTCCTTTTTGTCTATTTTGATTGTTGAATTAAAGTTTTCATTTTTTACATTCTAGATTAGTAATATTCAATTGTTTATTACAATGATTTATTACATTTTGCACATTTCGTTTCAACAAATCTAACAAAATGAAATTACATATTTCTATGAAAGTCGACAAATTATTTTAAAGATATGATAAAACATGACAAACAATGAAAAAAGGTGATTTAAACGGATCAGGAAGTAACACTTAAGCCGTCATCTTGGTATCAGCAACTTTTCTTTAAATAAATATAATTCACCAAGTCATCATCCGATTTGCTTAATTCTAATGTTTATGGAGTCTGTAGTCGATTACTAACAAAATTCTAAGGTTTAGAATAATTTCAGAAATGCCCAAAACTTCCATAGCCCATACCTCATGAATACCGGTACCTTGTTTTGTTTTCGATATAGATAGTACGGTACCTATTATTTATGATAAAGAAATCTCGTTATATATTTCGTCGTAAGTGTATATCTTATAATGTCTGATTTATATTTACGAATCATTGTGTCTCATTTCCTATTGCAAATAAGTCCTGCTAGTTTTTTTTTTCGTATTTTAAAAGTTTATACGTCAATCTAACGACGATAAGGGAGATAACTTCATAGTAAAACTTATGTAGTAATTAGGAAAATTATTTAATTAAGCTAATTTATCAAACTCTGAAATATTTTATTAATTGTATAATGTTGTCAATGTTAACAAAATGCACTTGTTTGATATTCTAAATTGATTCGTTTGTCTTTTTGTAATTTATATGTAATTTATTAAGTGACCAATTGTTTATTTTTATCAAAAATAAAGTAGTCTAACGATTGTTGTACAGGTTGATATAACTTGGAGGATACAAACTATGTATCTGTTCTACCATGGAACAGGCATCGTAGTACGTGGTTTATCAAGGTCAATCTATCTGTAGTCCATTGAATATTAACAGCGGTTAAAAAGGGACACGCACTGCAACGCACTACATCAATACCGTTAACGGTTCTAGTTTAATTTGTAAATGACACGTTTTTGACCGATTATTGTTGCCTTTTCTTTGTTTATATACTGTTGGTTTGAATTATGATTTAGCGGGCATTGAATTCTTCTTTAATATCATTATTCAGTTTATTTGTATTTTCAAATGTTTAGTTATTATCAATATGTATAAAGCTTTTCGAGTTCTTATTTCATTATATTCTATTCCCTTAACATTCCTATATACATTTTAGTATTATTTAAGCATCATGATTTACACAATATATTCGGAATCGGGAGACAATTTCGCTATTGTCTTTAATTCTTCTCCAACACTTTCATTTTTTTATTGCAGTACGGGGGTTTTAAGAGAATTTAACACTTTTATTGCATTTGACGGCAAACTGAATTTAATGAGTTTTCTTCACTTTTATTGTCTTACGTCATGGAATTTATGAGAAAACTGGTCTTTTTTATGTTTTTTTTATGAGAATTTTATTGGTCACGGTAAAGATCAGAGTCGAAATGCCGCTATAGAGCTGTATAGTGAAAACGTTCATATAATGTTACATTACTATACTACTCCCATATTTCCTAACGAATTGCCGAACTGCCTGTCCGAAGCTTGGGTTCCTTTTGGCTTGTCTGATCCCCCTGATCTAAAGGTAGGTAAGAAATGGTTCTCCAAGGTGCTTAATTTTTCATAATTATTCCTCTCTACGGGTTGTAAGATGGACCTCGCTAACAGCTTGGAGTAGCGACTCAGAATTTATTCTGATTTCGTTTCGATGGCTATGCAGAGTGCTTATTGATGAATAATATCCAGATCATTTAGTAGTGTTGGTCTAAGAGTCGTGAATGCTTTTTGGTCCAAGATAAGTCCACAGTAGATCCTCATGAGCCTAACCACATTGGCATCCTGTACATTGCATCCACCGATGCTTGCTTTCAGTGTTTGGTAATGTGGAGAGTAGAACTAGTCGCACAAGAATTCTTTCAGTCCTCATCATCGTTTAAAACTTGCGTGATCTATTCTGATTCTTTGTCCGCTTTACAAGCTATTTATAACATGCAATTTTTGCACCCAATAATCGGAAATATTTACAAATTCTCTGGGACAAAAAAAGCATTTTGTCCTTTGTTGGTCACCTGTCACATAGATATAAGAGGAAATGAGCAGGCAGATGATGCGGCTAAGAATACTTTGTCAATGCTCGTCTCATTTTTCTTACATTACATCAAAAACCGACCGAAAGGTCCTCCTGTGATTAAAAAGGGGCTTGATTATGTGTGCCTGGTGTACGGTTCAGCTCATCCATCCTATTTCAAAGAAGACACTTCTAGTATTCGTCATTAAGGAACTCAACCCGCATTGAACGACAGACATGATAGTCTTTCACTGCAGTATGCCATTAAAATAGCATCTTTGCTTACCTCCCCGTATATAGACATTATTTTGAACATCTGTACAAGGCTAAACCTCGTGCAATTTCTTCTTTTCGAGTCCGCATCAGTTGGTATCAGTTATGTTATGACTGTATAGCGGACCATTTTTACTACTCCACCTTGGTCTATTACTTCTCTCAATACTGATTTTTGTTTATCTAGAAATAAGAAGTCTCAGACCAGTTTTGTAGTCTTATATTTCTGGAGTCCTATCTGTAGCCTTGCAACCTGTAGCCTCTTTTTTCACAGCAGGACTCCTTCACATTTAACAGGCACTCAAGTTCTTTCAGTCCTTATCATCATTAAAAATATAGCACACATTTATAATAGCAGCCAATTTGTCTTGGAGGTTTATAAGAATTATCGGTAAAGGAAAGATTTTTCTGATTTTTGTAAGTCTATCCTTTGGTGATTAGGAACACTCACGCCAAGTTTCATCCATACAGTTTTCGATTGGTCTATTTTTCTAAAGGGTTCACCCTAAGGTTATTACAAACACTCACACTTAGTTTTATCAAAATCCATAAACCAGATCTCTATTATGTCGACAACAAATGAAAAACGTTTCAAGAACAAGGGCAATATCTTATACAAAATATTTTTGATTAGTGTGACTTTCAATATGGTTTATCCTCGTGTAAATATGTTTTGATTGATCTGATTTTTATACGCCCAACATGAATATGTGCACGTATATTGTCGTTACCTCTGTCCGTCGGTCTGTCGGTCCGTCGATCAACATTTGTTGTAGACACAATAGAAGCTACAATTTTCAATGGACTTTAATAAAAGTTGATGTAAGCATTAGAATTGATAAGACGGCGGTCAAGTTCGAAATTGACGAAGTTCCATTTTGATGATTTTTCGATAAACGGTTTTTAAGTTATTGCCGCTGCCTCTATATTTATTGTAGACACAATAAAAGCTACAACTTTCAATGAATTTTGATAAAACTTGGTGTGTTAGCTTTTAGGAATTGATAACATGCCAGTCAAACTCGAATTAGACGATTTTTTGATGAAAAGATTTAGAGTTATTGACCTTGACTTAGTAAAATCGTGTCAACGTTTTATTGTTGATAAAATAGAAGCTGCAATTTTCAAAGGATTTTGATGGAACAAGTTGTAAGCATTATAATTTATAAGACAGTATTCAAGTTTGACTTTTTTTTAATGAATGGTTTTTAAGTTATTGCCCTTGACTTAGTAAAATAATGTATAGAGAGTATTCAAGTTTGAATTTTTTAATGAATGGTTAATGCCCTTGACTTAATAAAATAGAAGCTACAATTTTCAATGGATTTTTATGAAAATAGAGTTCTGTGAGGGGAGGGATTGATTTTCCCATTTGTGCAGGCCTAGAGTGGAACACATATTGGATCTGTTGGATGGTTTTCTTCTGTTCTGATCTGAAATTAGGAAAAATAATAAATCACCTAATAGGCGAGAAGTATAGTTCCTGTTAATTACAGATTGTTTTAGGTTTACTATGAATAAAGTTGTCATTTAAGTTTTGATTAGATTACAAAATGCAGAATATGAAGTCCTATAGTTCTTGCTGTATTTAAAGGGCATAGGAAATGTAAATTTTAAAAACGTCAATTTTATCGTTTTCATCAACTATGTTATATCGAAAATAAAAAATAACAAAGTAATCAGAAAAAAACTATCAAACATTTTAACTTAATTATAAATTCTTCACGCATTTTAACAAATTGTTATCCACTGCCTGCACATTTTCAAAGAATCAATCCTTACTACTAGAAAACTCTGCTGCACTTATGATAGGCCTCCAAGATGATATAACTTCTTTTTCTTTAGTGGTCTTTAGGCCTAATGTTCTTGGAGAATATACTAAAACACATGAAATTAATAAGATTATTAGAGTAGCCTAATCAGAAAAACAAATATAAATTTAACATAAAATGCCATCCACTGCTGTGTTAAAAAAGACTGGGTTTTAAAGCAGATCAAGATCAATACTTACTACTATGAACTTTTAATGTTCTTTCTTTTATCTTCGCTTGGGGCATTTGTGTAGATTTTAATAATCGTAAACACTTGTACTAGTACTAGTAGTCCTACTATTGGTGCTGGCAGTAGAACTTTCCTTCGTGGTTCTTCTTAGGCTTTCTAGTCCTTTTTTAATTTCCTCTCCTCCGTCTCAAAACTCCGTTTATTTTAACCATACATTTTGTGCATATTCCATTCCCCACCGCTCTTTCATGATCGATATCAAACCTTTCGTTTAAAACTTCAAAATATTTTGCGCGATTTCCTCAGTCACACGAACTCTACGTTTTATTTCTTCCTTCTTTATGATTGTTTCACCACTGTCAGTTGTTTCAATAACGATAAAGGCCATTCCACATATCAAACACACATTTCTATTAGTATAAACCTACTTCGGTGTCTATATTGAATCCATTATAAAGAAATAATATATCAGCCATGTGTTGTTGACGAAAGAGCCATATTGTTGATAAGCTAGTCTAATACGTCTCAGAATGCACCAATTGTTCGCGTCTCATTACCATGTCGCAGGTGAAGGAAGCCACGTGATTGTTAAAACTGCGTTAGGTCAAAGGTCGTTCGAACAGTTTGTATTGAAGGGCAGTGTATAGACCTTACTGTAGTGGTTGCGTACAAAGTCAATAGCTAATAAAAACATTCGAAACGAAACTAATAAATACGAACGAAAGTAAGGTCTATATTTTAATTAGTCTGAAAACAAGGGCAACAGCTTTAGTTCAGTTCACGAGTTATGAGCCTTGGATGTTTTGGCTTACACTGAAAAACACCAATCGGAAATGACGAAAAAGATAAATCGAATTAAAAATCGGTTGACACACGATGAACATTAAGTTACACAAATCGGATAATACCCATAAAAAATGTTCTTTTTTTCATACATTTCAAAATGGTGGTCGATCCGTTACTTCGGGGATGAATTTTATGATTTTCTATCTTTTAATTTAACAATACTATCATACTGCAAAAGCATTTTTTGACCAACAACGTCATAACCGGAAGATATATCAAACCTTTGAAAGTAGAAATTTGTTCAGAATCAAAATTTCTATGTACCTGTTAATGTTCAAAATTATGAAATAAAATTGCAAAAGTTGAAAAAGTGGTAAAACATAAGACTAAAATGTCAGCGACAAAAGTTAAAATTTCGCATTTTGTGAAATTGCTATCTTGTCGAGATTATTCCCAAGAAATAGGATCTAGGCAACAAAAGTAAGTACAATATTTTAAGAGTTAAAAGCGTGTCACTTACTAAACTATTTGTGTTTACAGATTCAATAGAAAGTTATAACAAGTAGATTTTGAAAACAAATTGAACAAAAAATGGTTTTTATCTAACGCATGGAGTTTGCGTAATTGACGAATACATTCTATTTTCTGCTCTGTGAAACATGACATCAATCCTATACCCCCACCCCCTTTGCAGAAAAACTTAATTGCCTTGTTTTAGCAATTACAAGAGTATGATTTAACTTATACAATTTATAAAAGACTTCCAATGACAAGTCACCACCCTGCCGGGATTTCACACAAACCGATCCCAATGCTCTACTCACTGTAGTTTATATTAATGTTACAACATTTAAATTCATGACACGACCTGTTCGTTATTTATCTGATGGATTTAGCGTATAAACTTCTGTTCGTGTTGTTTACTTGTTCATGTGTATTTAGTAAAATTCTGAAGCACTAAGAATAATTTTAAACTTCTATGAAAAAAAAAATAAGAAACGTCTAGAAATTATTTTGACTTTCCATTTTAGAAAACTAAAGTAAACTAGAACTGTGAACAGCTCCGAGTGTGGCAACTATGCGTTATCCCATTGATTTCGAACATTTTGAAACTTCTAACCTGCTAGCTTTCAATTCCGGTACTTTTCAGCCTACAATTGTGGAACAAGCGTAAACTTTCCGCTATATAGGCAATTTTTTCTACTATAAGTTTCTACTATCAGTTCCTTATTAGATTTTTGTACATGTCTATGATTTCGGTAGGATATTTACATAAATTCCAAACCAAAATTTAAGTAGGTAGGAAGATGACAATTTGTCATGAAATTTAAACTCTCTATATTCAAATTTAAACATTATTTTGTAACTTTGGTTGTAATTAACATAGAGAGAAAATTCAAGCTATGTGATAATTTGCTAATTTACAGCTTTATAAAAAGATATTTTTTGAATTTGTATGCAAAAATTTAACAAATTTGTGCGTTGAACCGTGACTAATGTGGTCAATAGTTCATCTGTGTTTTATAAGTCTTATATGTCTTATATGCTACTCTTCACATGACTGTATTTGACATTTTTTTTATAAAATCATTTCTATTTAAGATACGAACAAAATTCGAACTGATTTACTTCTTTAACTTGATGTATGTTTTGAATTTGAATGGAAATATTTTGCCAAAAAAAATAAAATAAAATTTCGGGTGTTAAGAAATTACATAATCTGATTAATGTGTTCCCCATCTCAGTGATTTGACAAGTAGGTGTAAAAATTTAAACCACCAGTTTTATTGACATGTTATATAACAGGCTTTAACACCCTGACTGATCAATTTGAAACAGATTTTATGAAATAAAAAACCTTAATTGGAATTTATTTTGTTAATTTATCTAAAATTAATGCTTTGAATTTTCATGGTAAAACGACTATGTCGCATATCATTTAAGAGACAATTTAATTTGGAGTCCAATGATGTATACCACATTGACGTGGGATGTATATATTTTATGTTAGTACTGGAGTTGTAAAATTTCATTTTGCTTTTTTAAAATATGCTTCTGCACTTTTGGCATGTATCCTTTATTGAAGAGTTTTGAGGCTATTATAAAACAGAAAATCTAAAGTCAATGTGTTCAAAAATGTCAGAATTCGGTTGGCTATAAAACCCAGAAGTTGATATTTTTCATTCATTATTGTCATATCTATAAACAGCTGAGGTCAAGGCCATTCTATATGGAAAATTTCAAGGTCATTGAAGGTGAAGGTCACAAGATATAGAATTTCTAATTTTCAAAAAATTCAAAACGGGCATAAAATAAATTTAAGTTCGAAAATCAAAATTCTGTTTCTAAAATCAAAATTCTGTTTCTAACATACTTTAGATAAGGGAGCAAGGTTTTGATAGATACCAAAATCATACAAATCGGATAATAAATGACGGACTAATTAAATTTTAAAGAAAATTATTTTGTATAGCTAATATATACTGTTTTTGCTTACAACGGGATTTCACGGGATGTAGGGTCGCCTGAAGTGAGATGAAAAAAACGGAAGTCCCCACGCCCAAATCGGAAGTGATCAAAAAATTTTGATGATATATTTTTAATTGTGTTGCGTATCTATCTATAACCTGTAAATTTCAGATCGATCCGAACATTAGAGCCCGAAAGTGTAGCATAACCGTCCAAAATTGCAAAATAGTCAAATTTCGGTGGGCTATAAAACCGGAAGTTAATATTTGTCATGCAATATCAGCATATCTATAGACAGCTGAGGTCAAGGATATTCTACATCTTAAATGTCAAGGTCATTGAAGGTCAAGGTCACGAGATATAGAGTTTTTTATTTTCGAAAAATTTGAAAGGGCATAAAAAAAATTCAAATTCGAAAATCAAAATTCTGTTCCAAACATTTTTTAGATTAAATATCAAGGTTTCGATAGATACCAAAATCATAAAAATCGGTTAATAATTGGCGGACTTATTAAATTTTTAAGAAAATTTGCCATTTATGAAAACTGCGCATGCGCAACATTCAATTTCATTTTTCTTCATCTCTGGGGATTAAAATCCTTTAGTATAGCTAAAATATACTGTTTTTGTTCAGATTCTTGAATTACATGGGAAGCAGGGTCGCCCGACATGAGACGGAAAAACCGGAAGTCCCCACGCCCAAACCGGAAGTGATAAAAAAATTTTGATGATGTAGTTTTAATTGCACTGCCTATCTATCTATATCCTGTAAATTTCAGACCGATCCGACTATTAGGGCCTGAACTAGCTTGAAATCTAATTTGCATATTATGCAATTAGCCACTTTCGGGTTAGCGAAAATTTCATGTTAGATATTCATTTTTGATTTCAGCCCATATAAAAACCATTGGTGAAAACAGAAAAAGTCTATCTTTTTCCGTTTGGGCTAGCGAGCTTCCCCCCCCCCAAAAAAATAATCCGAACGAAAACAAAGCGTGACAATCGATTGATTCCACGCAAAAAGAGTCAAGTATTTGTTTGTATTTTAATGTTATCACTTCACATAATACAAATAAATACTAGAGACGTACGCCTAACGGCACTAAAGCAGTGCGTACCTTCCGGAACCATCGCCGTATTCAGAAACTTGTATTATTATATTTCGCAAGCCAATGGAAGACAATCCTTGCCAAAATTAATCATTCTTAATGAATAATTCGGTGTCAAACATTAGTTCAGTAAAATCAACATTTGTACGCTTAATTTGACATTTGTTCGCTAAATCAATAATTTGTTGTTAAAAATTTATCATTCGAATACAGAATATTACTGAACAAATTAACGATCAAGCCGAACTAATAATGCCCACTTCATAACGCCGAATGAAGTTTACCGAACAAATGTTGAAAAACATTTCTCGCATTTCATGACAACGATATCATTATGACGACAAGTGGCGCTGCTCAATTTGAGCTAGGGCCTCGTACCTATTTGTCTGGCCGATTTTTATAGCCGGCCAGTGGCTGTGTACAAAGTAAAGAATCTTATTATGAATTCAAATTTTATGATAAAAAGCGAAGTTTTTAATCAAACTCTTGGTACTCTTTATTCATTGGAATGTGAGATTTTAATATAAATATGGTGCCTATGTTTTGAAAAATGGCCAATTTTTGTACAGTCCACAGTGATGGTGGGGGGACAGATATTTTGATGGAATTGGCAAAATCCCAACAACATGGTTTCTTCAGACCTGTGAATATATCTAAAATTCCAATATAATAGTATTTTCATGCCAAGCTGAGTTGGCCAATTTTCTGAAAAATGGCCAATTTTTTAACAGTCCACGCTGATGGTGGTGGGGTATATTTTTTGTTGGAATTGGCAGAATCCTAACCACATGGTGCCTTCATACCTGTGAATAAATCAAAAATTCCAAAGAAATAGTATTTTTATGCCAAACTTTGTTACCGGCCAGTCAGTGATGAAGAAGACTCTTCATGGCCAATTTTTTAATAGTCCACGCTGATGGTGGTGGGGTATATTTTTTGGTGGAATTGGCAGAATCCCAACCCCATGGTGCTTCATACCTGTGAATATACCAAAAATTAAAAAAAGGAATAGTATTTCCATGCCAAACTTAGTGACTGGCTAGTCAGTGATGAAAATTCTTCATGGCCATTTTTTTAATTTTTAAATAGTCCATGCTGATGGTGGTGGGGTATATTTTTTGTTGGAATTGGCAGAATCCCAACCATATGGTGCCTTCATGCCTGTGAATATATCGAAAATTCCAATATAATGGTATTTTCATGCCAAGCTTAGTTGAAAAATTACTAATTTTTTAATAGTCCACGCTGATGGTGGTGGGGTTTATTTTGTGTTGGAATTGACATAATCCTAACCACATGGTGCCTTCATACTTCTGAATAAATCAAAAATTCCAAAGAAATAGTATTTTCATGCCAAACTTTGTTACTGGCCAGTCAGTGATGAAGACTCTTCATGGCCAATTTTTGAAAAAATGAACAATGTTAGAAAAGTACACGCTGATGATGGAATTGGCAGAATCCCAACCAAATAGTGGCCTCAGACCTTAATGCTCCACCACCATCAGCGTGGACTGTTAAAAATTTGGCAATTTTTCAAAAATTGGCCATGAAGAGTCCTCATTTCTAACTGGCCAGTAACTAAACTTAGCATGAAAATACTGTTATATTGGAATTTACGATATATTCACAGGTCTGGAGAAACCATGTTGTTGGGATTTTGCCAATTCCATCAAGATATCTGTCCCCCCATATTGGACTGTACAAAAATTGGCCATTTTTCAAAACAGTATAGGCACCATATTTATCTCAAAATCTCACATTCCAATGAATAAAGAGTACCAAGAGTTTGATTAAAAATTCGCTTTTTATCATAAAATTGGAATTCATAATAAGATTCTTTACTTTGTCCACAGCCACTGGTCGGTCATAAAAATTGGCCGGACAAATAGGGACGAAGCCCTAACTCAAATTGAGCAGCGCCACTTGTCGTCATAATAATATCGTTCTCATGAAATGCGAGAAATATTTTTCAACATTTGTTCGGTAAACTTCATTCGGCGTTATGAAGTGGGCATTATTAGTTCGGCTTGATCGTTAATTTGTTCAGTAATATTCTGTATTCGAATGATAAATTTTTAACAACAAATTATTGATTTAGCGAACAAATGTCAAATTGAGCGTACAAATGTTGATTTTACTGTACTAATCTTTGAGAGCGAATTATTGATTAAGAATGATTAATTTTGGTATGGATTGCCTTCCATATCACTTACACATGAACATCAATGAATTTTATAAGAAAATATATCCCGTATGTTTATTTTAAAACTGTTCATTGGTCATTTGAAAAAATTTAAACATATATTAACCCTTTTTTTTAAACTTTAAATCTGACTTTAGAAAAAAATCAATTTTGTGTGTGGATTTTATCAATCTAAACTATATTAAGAATTTTCGAAATTAAGAATTTCTTTTTACAGTAATATTTGAAAAATCTTTGAACCCGTCCTCAGTCAATTTCTTCTAAGGGACATAACACATTATAATTCACTATATGAAATTACAGATCACAAAGATCGCATTAGTTTCTTGGTGTATCTTTTATCTAAATAAAACTGTCATTTCAAATTTCAGTTTTATCTCTTACCATTCAATATGTCATTCATTATAACATTTCGTAGTAGAAACATAGGATCGGTCGCAAACTGACAAGATATCATATTAACAACGCGACATAAAATCTTTAAGTGTATATTATGGAGTTGTGTCCCTTAGACCACTATTCCACTCAACTGTAATTTTGTTGCTCAAGAGATAACAATTTAAACTCCCAAAGGTTGTGCCCACAATGAAAAATAAACAATAATCGCTTTTATTTAAGATATATGATAACTTAGAATCATTTTAACTGGATGTATAGAACGATTAAACTAAAAAATAAATTAAGATCGCTGAAACTCATATCTTGTAGATCGCCAAAACGCAGCGTACATTAAACAGACCGTGTAATAGGAATACTTTGCAATTTTAAAATGCCGATAAAACCTTAAGTATAAATCGTACAATAAAGTTTAATATATCAATGGATAGATCTTCTCGAGACCTATCACATTTTTACAGGTCAAAAGATCGTCAAAGGTCAACATCACAATATACGACCCTTCAAAGTTTTTAAAAAATTTAATCGTAAAAAAATCAAAATCAAACTTCAAAATCGGTTATAGATTCTATATACATCAAAATAACACAAATCGAATTATCCCCCGAGACCCTATTTCAATTTAAAGAAAAACACGCACAGTTAATATAGAAAAAATAACAAAACTTTGAAATTTTGAAACGCGCAATTTTGATTAAAATACCAAGTGTGATATATTAATGGAAAGATGAGATTAAGCGTAAAAGGAAAATGTAAGAAATTCTGTCCTATGTAAATTAGGTCAAGTGATAGAGCTCTTTAAAGTTAAAATTCGTGATTTTCAATTGGCTGCAAACCCGGAAGTAAACATCGGACAAAAAAGTCAAGATACCATTGGGCAGATATAAACAAGGGCAATAACTTTTGTACAGGTCACAAGGTCACCAAAGGTCAATATGGCGAAATATGGCCTTTAAAAGTTTTGACTATTACTGAAAAATTTCAACCGGAAATAAAGGAAAAGCAAAATCGAAATTCAAAAATCCCGTCGCAATCGATTGATGTTTCCAGAAAATCAAAAATTATGCAAATTTAATTTCAACCTGAGACTGAATTTTTAGTTTTACAAAAGATCGGATTTTTTAAATTTAACATCATTAAATGAACAATTCTAGCTAATTGCAAAAGACATTTTTCAAATATCTTCAATATTCCGGAAGTGCAAATTTCAACTTTAAGAGCAAATAACATTAAAACCGGATGTCATATCAAAATTTTGAAAATTTATTATAGTTCGCAATCGAAATGTATATATATCTGTAAACTTTCAGATCGATCAAAATAAAAATGTAGAAGTTGAAAAAACGCAAAATTTAAAATTAAACAAGTTAGCGACAAAGTTCAAAATTTTAAAAGTGCTATCTTGTAAACAAAGATTAAAAGCAATAAAAAAAAACGCAATCCACATTGACTAAAGAAAAGCTTCGCAAATGAGAAAAACCTAAAGTTAGTCCTAGCGTCATACGTCATTTCCGGTTGGACAAAATGGCGTGAAAATATATTTAAATGATTTAGTCTCGCAACATTTGCAGGAGAAATGTTAACTGTTTGTACGTGGCACTTGTAGTTATGGCTGGGCGCTCTGAGCAGAATTCGAAAAAAAAAAATTTGAAAAAAAGCAGTGCGTTAGATAGAATGCACTTCAATTAGCTATGTTAAATAGGAAATGGAATTTGTAGGTGGCGGACAGGTTAGACTGATTTACCCAATTTCCCATTTTAAAATGTATAGAATATTGTTTTTTTTTCATTTCAGATAAATTATTTCAATTTATCAACGAGCACCCTTGCCCATGAAATAAAATGTAGCATAATGAAGAAAGTATTCCAAGGTTTTCAGAATTAGCGAAAAGTCTCAAAAGTGATAAGTGGTTATGTTGGATGACGCACACATTTGCATAAAAACGCTAACGAAGGTAGAGAACTTTGTGGCCATTTGTGAACATATATTCATTGAATTCTACCTTAATTATTGGGTCTAATCTTAACCGAATTACCAAAACGGTCTTCTAATCTTAGCTGAATTACCAAAACTACTTCAGACGCCAAACACACTTATACACCATATAAAAATCCACTACACCAAACCAGCTACGATCATTCTGCATGTAGGCGTCAACAATCGCGACCAGTTGGCCAAGACCTCACCTAACCAAGCCCAAAAATTAATTGCCACAGCCAATCAAACCTTCTCTAATCAAGACCCTCTTCACATGTGTTCCCATCTCGAATAAAATAAAGTAAGCCCAACAGAATCTCCAGATATTGAATGATATGATTAATTCCGACACTGAGAACGCAACAATCCTGTCGACCTACGACACCGAGACGACAATAATGCTAAACATTATGCCATTTTCTTTTCAATTCCCTAAGATCCATAAGTATCCTTTCAAGGATTGGTTTATGCCCAAGAGATTACATCTGACTGTGGCAGAATACATTGATCACATTTTACTACCACTAGCATGTCAACATCGTTAAGGAAATAACCGACTTTGTCAATAAAAATCTGATTTCTATTGATGTAACCTTTATGTATACCAATATTGAAAATAATACTGGCCTAATGGTAGCAAGGAAAGCTTTTAATAGAAACCCAAATCCACATAGCAGACGATGCAATTCTACAGCTTTTGGAGATTTGTCTCAGGCTCAACGGTTTCACATTTAATATTGAAACATATCTACAAATTTCTGGTACAGACATGGGCAAACGATTCGTACATAATATAAAATGAATTAGAACTCCGCCCCACCCCCTCCAAACAATTTTGTTTAGGCGCTAAAACGTTTTGATGTAGATATAAATTTATGCACGTACCTAAAAATAGAAATATTTACGTCATGGGACATAGACGTACTTCCGTTTAGTAACAAGTGTATTAACTGATCAAATGGAATATATGCAAGATCCCCTAGTTCTAGCAATAATTGGCGACGTTGTCTAATATATAATGGACATTGAAGAAAGTAGTGGTATACAGTTTCAACTGAACTCTTACAATCACATATTGGGTTTTCTACAAGATTACATTTAAAAAGATCGCTTTTCAGAGAACTTGATGAATATCTTAATTGAGTGTGTATTATTGATAATTTTCGTATTCCAATGTCTCTATATTTTGATATAAATGTTTTTATGGAAATGGACTTTTTGAAAGCAGGAAAAGGGATAAGATTTTTTTGTGTTGTTGTTAATCTGTTAAAATCGTTAATGGTTTTAGGGAAAAATGAGTTTTTGTAAGATGTCAAGTGACACAGGGGAATGGGTATATTACTTTGATTGCGAAGTGAATACGGATTAGGATTGAATTGTGGTATTAGATTGTGTAGAAAGTCTGGTGTATTTCTATGAATTATTTTATGGAGGAGGCATAAACGCCTGTTACTTCTGCGAAAAGATAATGGTAACCAGGAAGTTTCAGTATATAAACAATGTTTTGGGGTGTATATTGTTGCACCAGTGACTATTCGTGAAGCTTTCAACTGGATAAGCTCTAGCTTATGGGAATTTAGCTCCGTGCAGTCATCCCAGAGTTCACAGGCATATTCGAAAGTGGGGCGAATGAAACATGTATATAATTTGTTTAATGATGATTGTGATAGGATATATTTTACTTTTCTAAGTTGGCTTAATATGAATCCTACATGTTTGATTAAATGGTTAATATGATGATCCCATTTTAGATTAGATTGAAAATATATTCCAAGGTGTTTGTGGGTTTCGGACTTCAATAGGTATGTATTATTAAAATGTATGTTGGACGGAAATGAAACTGGTCGGTTGCTGAAAACCATTAAATCTGTTTTATAAGGATTAAATGTTACAAGCCATCTAGATGACCATTCATGTATGTAATCCAAATCACTATTAACATTTAATTCTATTTCACTAAATGATTGAGATGAAGATATTAAAGTAGTATCATCAGCAAATAGTCTTGTTGAACTAAGAAGTTTTTCGTGTACATCATTTATGTATATTATGAACAATAACAATAATAATTTACAGTTTTCTAATATCACTTGCTGGTTACGATTGGAAATGTAACTGTAGAACAATTGTCAGAGTGTATTTTGGATACCATAGTTTGATAATTTGTGGAGTAAGCCATTATGAGAAACCTTATCAAAAGCTTTAGAAATATCGAAAAATATTACTGCTGTATGTTCTTTCCTTTCTAGTGCGATATATATTAAATTTTGTATTTCTATTAGTTGATGTGTCGTAGAATATCCTGGTAAACAACCAGCTTGGTACTGATATATAAGTTTATTTTCTAGGAAAAAATTTAAAGTATGTTGGTATACGAGCCTTTCGAATATCTTAGAAATACTATTTAGTAAAGAAACTGGTCTATAATTGGTAACGTCGTATTTTGGTCCTTTCTTGTGTAATGGCACTACGTAGGAACATTTCCAATGACTAGGAAAAACACCTTGTTTTAGTATTAAGCTAAACAGATGGAATAACGGAATACTGATTGAATCACAAGTTGCCTTCAAAATTCTATTATTAACTTTACCTGGACCATTGGCTTTAGAGACGTTTAATTTTCTTATTATTGATTTGATAGAGGTGAGCGAAATACTGACATCACTGCACACATTATTACATCGTGGAAAAAATTCCGGGAGAGTAGTCATATCATTAATACTCGAAATCGATGCAAAAAAATCGTTTAACAGCTGAGCCTTATCTTCTGATTCAGTCACAATCATAATCACCAAGTCGAGATTCTACGTATGAAATGCTTGTTTTTTTGTTTGGTTTAATGAAATCTTTTAAAATATTCCAATATTGTCTTTGAGAGATATCTTGAATAGTGTCAATCTTATGATTAATATTATTATAATATTCTTGTTTGGCGTAGTGCTTCATATTGTTAACCTTATTTCTCGCTTTTTTAAAGGCCGTAAAATGTTGTGGATTATGGGATTTTTGAAACTTATGACGTAATCGATCTCTTATTTTGATATGTTTCTTAATGTCGCGATTAAACCATGGTTTATCATTATTTCGTATAGTTATAATTTTAGATGGTATGTATGTGCCAATCAATTCGGTTATCTTAGCTTCAAATTTGTTAGTATTAAAGTCTACTGATTCATTATCATCAAAAAACTGTTCCCAATCTATAATTTTGATATTTTCATTTAAATGTAGAAAATTGGCTCTTTTATACAGATATATCTCTCGAGTATGATTGTGTGTTTTGTAGATATGTACATCGAAGTATGCAGCTGTTGTATAATGATCAGAGATATCTGGAGGGGTGGGAAAAGTATCAGATACAATATAATTGATGTTATCTGATATTAATATTAGGTCTAATAAGGTGCTAGATGTATCAGTTATACGTGTTGGGTTTTTGATTATATTAAAAAGGTTATTACTAAAGCATATATCGTGGTTGTCAGCATTTGGGTTAACGAAATCTGAGTTGAGGTCCCCAACAATGATGAGATTATTGGAGAGATCAAGTGCAGATTCTATGGAGTTATTTAATTGTTGCCAATAATTAGCAGGTGATTCATTAGATCTATAAGTTGTGCACTGATTTAAGGTGTATGACTTAAGCCTGATTTTTAACCATAAAATATCAGCATTAAATTCTAGTTCTAGCGATTAGTTTTAATATCATTGCGTACATAAATAACGATACCACCACCGTAACAGTTTCTATCCTTCCTATAAAGATGGTAATTTTCATTTAATACTAATTTACAGTTATCAATTGTTTCACTCAGATGAGATTCAGTAAGACAAATTATGTGGAAATCACTTAAATTATCCTTAATATAGTTGTTTTACGTCTTAAGCTACGGATATTTAAATGACAAATCGATAATTTGTCGATGTTGGGGCCGGGATTTAGCTCAATATCAAACATCAAACCTTATCACAGCTAATAAAAGATTGATCAGAAACGCCTTAATTATGTTATATAATATATACCTATGTAAGACTATTTGAGATAGATCATATAAGTACCGACATGAACTTGTGTACATGAAAGGTGAAAGATATATACAATTTGAAATTAATCTTTCAAAGAAAAATATATAACATTGTAACACAGAAAACATATTTACAGTTAATCAATGGTATATCCATTTGAGTGAACTGGACTCTTAAAGTGGAAGTAATGGTCGATTCTCAGACTTAATTAGAAGCATATGATAATATCTAGTAATTTATGTCACAGTCACAGTTCTCATGAATAGATTACCCCAGGTAAAGGATTGGTCGAGTATTAATTTTCAAATAAAGAAAGCCTGTCGACATAAATGAGAACAAACTTTAAACAGGACCAGAGGAATTTCACAGTAGGGGAAAAAGATGACACAGAGTCAATATTTACTGAGCACTTCGACTTTAGACAGAGCTTGTTACGATAAAGCCGACGATCGCTACCATTTTAATACAGTAATAATATAATGGAAATATAAATTATTGAATTATTCATATAACTACATAGTATTATTATTATTTTACGTATGGAGTAAATAAGTTGGGTTTTGAAATGCACAAATTTGTCTATAAAGACGAGATTATTCAGATAACAAACTTACAATTTTTGTAATAGATGTCTACTTTGCTACGGGACTAAAGTACCTGGTAATATCATTACATTGAACAGGCGTTGACTCAATAACATGACGTTTTTGAAGAGGTGAATCTGATAAATGTTCTCTTAATGGAGATATTAAAGTGCTTTGACTAAATACATGATTCAGTGAGTTTGAGGAATGGAAACTAACTTCCATATCTTGTGAAGGGGGGTTTATTACATTTACTGTGGTAGGTGTGATTTGCGGTAACTGACTTTTGTTACCATTTATACCTCCTTGTACTACAGATTTAAGATCTGTGTCATGGAATACTTTGATAACTTTATCATTTTGTAATTTAGCATGCACAACCCCTTCAATGGTCCAGGCCTGTTTTACTAAGCCAGATTTATGAGTTTTTGATAATAAAACATTGTTTATTTGGGTGAGGTCCTCTTTAATAGTGATTCCACTCTGCGCCAAGAACCTTTTCTTTTTTATGACTTCAATTTTTGACTTTCTTGATATGAATTTTACAATAATACCCCTATTTCTATCACTTTTATATGGACCAAGTCTATGTGCAATATCAATATCACTTTCAGCAATGTTTGCTCCAATTTTATTGAACACTTCAATGGCTTTAGTTATGGATTGTTTAAAAGTTTCAGTCTTAATGTCTGCTATGCCATATATTCTAACACTCGATCTTCTGGTCCATTGTTCCACAGCATTTGACTTATTTAAGGCTAATGCAGAAACCTTTTGAGTCTCGCGCATCTTCGACTTAAGACTGATATTTTCTCTTTGGGTGGAATCCAAAATTTGCCTGATGTCACGATTTTCGGACCTGAGATTTTCAACCTCAATTTTTAGAGTTTTAAAGCGTTCATTTATAGTTTCAATGAGATCGATTTTCATATTTTCTAGATAAGACTCATTTTGTTTCAATTGAGACATTATCATTTCATTAGTGATAGAGGTCGGATTTTCATCCATAGTGAGTTGACTAGTCGAGTCTGTGGGAGAAGAGAACAACTCAGTTGGTTCAATTGGTCGATGTTTTTTCTTGATTTGTTTCTTTAAACTGTTTGCAGGTAAACTAGAGCAGGATAAAGAGTTATCACTATACGATTGATCACTAGCAGACGAATTATTATCCTTTCGTTTTCTTGAATATTCAAATTTCGGGTCATATCCTGCCATAACTTGAAAGTAAATTCGTCATTTCTTATGATTGTTCAATTACTTGGTGATCGTCAGTGTCCTAAATCATAATTGGTTCATAGATTGAATAACATAACTATGTTTCTGAAAAACTGTAAATACAACTCACCACAGTCAGTTACTCTAAATTTTCAGTCACTATATATTCAACAATTTCCATACATTTTTTCCACAAGAGTCCACGTTCACTGTGCTTTTTTACAAACATTTATATTATGAACTCATTAATTCGATATCTATAGAGCACCATACATTTTTTATTGTTATAACGCGATTTACCAGTCTCTCGTAACTCGCGTCGTATTCGTGCTGACTCACCTGAATTATTATTTTGTTTTAGCATTTTGCGTTTGTCTCAGATGTATATTCTTAACATTTGATCAAGTTCAGGCAAAAAGCTTGTCATTTTACATGTGTTTTTTGTTGCCATACGCATGTCTTGGAACTGTTCGCGTGCAGCTCTATACTCGAGTTATGCTGTTCTTCGAGGGACTGGATAATTGTGTTTATTGTTGTCATGATCTGGCGCCATTGTTTTTGAAGAATTGTTTGCCGTAAGATATTATTGCTTCACAGTTATTTTACCACTACCTACTACTATTAAACCTTGTGAATAAAATATCACCCATATTGACATTCTTTATTGATGGTTTTTGGGTGTGCGTTAGCCTGTCTGTAGCGTCATTTGGAAGTTATCGCCAATTTCCATCGGCAAAACAGAACAGTAAAATAACTAAAGTAAGTCTTTCTTGCCGATTGATGAACTAAAATCGTATTTCTATATTACTACAATACAGATTTACGTAATTTACATCGAACATTTGTCTTAATTTGAATTTTGGATGAAAATAAGCATCTATAGTCAGAGACCATGTTGTCACCCGAAAAAAGTACGGAAACACACGAATGCCAAGACAAATCGTCTGATAGACCAATTCGTACCAAAACTATGTCTGTAAAAGCATTAGAAGCTGCTATAAACGACAAAACTAAATTATTTTGGAAATCTCAGAAAGATCTTGAGCAAAACACCAACACCATATTCAGATGCGACCCATTTTCTTCACACATTCCCGAATTCAAAGAAAAACTGCAAGTCTCACTGGAAAACTTTGAAAGAGAATTAACCAATTTAAAACAACTTTTTATGCAACACGACGTAGAATCTAGTGAGAGACAGTCTCTCCTAACAACTGCTGATAAATGGTTGAAGCTTACTAATGGTGCCTTATCTTCGACAAATCTACCACCACCCATCCTTCATCCAATTCCCCAAGATCAAAGGTCGCACGCCTCAACAACATCAACTGCAGTCAGACGAATGGAAGCTAGAGCAAGATTGGCTGAAGAGAAAACCAAGCAAGAATATGAAGAATTAATTCGTCAAAAGACAGCTGAAATAGAACAGAAGAGGTTACTACAAGCTACAGAACTGGAACGACTGAAGGGCCAGAGAGATCTGAAGATGGCAGAAGCCTCTGCTAAAGTTTACGACAACGAAGATCTACATGATAATTTGCCTGATCTGTCAGATCCACCTGATCGACACAAACGTACCCAGAAATGGATAAACGAAGATGTGAAGAATAAAATCAATACATTTGAGAATCCTAGACCTATACATGTCGAACAAGATGTCAAACCTAAATTTAGAACAGATCAACAGGAATATCACAACGTCAATCAACAGTCAACGTTTGCAAATGGTTTTGCTGGAAATAGTCCGATTTTCACTCCACACCGACAACCAGAAAACACTGCTCAAAATACCGCATTTTCGCAGTACTGCACAAGCATGCAACAGGACACCAACAGAAAACTGATAGCCTCCTTAGCAAAGCAATCACTACCCAAGTGTGAACCAGACGTTTTCTCGGGAGATGCTGCTTTATTTCTACCATGGAAGTCTTCTTTTATAGCCATGATAAGCGAAGTTGATGCCACGCCTGATCAAGAACTCACATATCTGCTAAGATATACAGCTGCTAAACCTAGAGATCTCGTAAACACATTTCGTCGCCGATTTCATGCAAACCCACAAGCTAAGGTTGAAGATCTATGGAAGTCCCTAAGATTTGGTCATAGTGCTGAAATCACTAATGCTCTTCTAAAGAATCTACAGCAAGCTGCAGACTTCAAGAATGACGACCGAGAAGCATTTCAAAAGTTTTATGACGTATGTGAAGATGTCAACACACAGATTCCTTATTTAAGAGGCCTTTCCATTCTAAACTCGTCCTACTACATGAAAACACTGGTGGAGAAAGTTCCAAGAACCATCAGGGATAAGTGGGAGTCTAAAATAACCAAACATATGGTTGGAAGAAACAAAGATGATTATCCACCATTTTACATGTTTGTAGAAATAGTTCACAACATAGCCTTGAAAAAGAACCATCCTGCTATTGTCAGAGTTCCTTCTGTGGATATTGACGCTTCATCAAAGTCATCGAGATATAAATCTACCGAAGTCAAACACAGAACAAGCCACACTAGAACCCTCAAGACAGAAATCCGGCAAGATTCGAATCCTAAACGGTCCGATGAAGAGATTGCATACTGCACACTTCATCCTGAAGCCAAGAAGCCACACACCTTAGTCGATTGCTGTCTATTTGCCGAGAAACCTGTATCTGGGAGACATAAAATTGTACGAGAAGCTAACATATGTTTCAGATGTCTAGTCAAGAAACACTTCTCCAAAAATTGTAAAGCTGATGTAAAATGCTCCACCTGTGGACGACGTCACTTAACTTTGCTTCATCAAGATACAGATACCGAATCTACATCTTTAAACACCAGCACCCCTGCATCAAGTCAAAGTGGGGAGAAGGTAGAATCCGCTTGTATGCAGATATGTGGAAGTCATGATGTTAAAGGTAAGTCCTGTGGGAAAATCGTATTGGCTGAAGTTTCCGATAGAGATGATCCTGATATCAAATTCAGAAGCTACATCAATCTCGACGAACAATCGAACCATACTCTTGGCACAAGAACTCTTATGGACAGCCTACATATCACAGGACAGAACCAACCTTACACACTTGAAACGTGTCATGGGAAAAAAGTTTGTTCCGGAAGACGAGGTTTCAATCTTGGTATTCGCTCTCTGGACGGCAGAACATTTAATCTTCCAACAGTCATTGAATCAGCGAACATTCCAGCAGACAAGAATGAGATTCCTACTCCAGAAATAATAACACACGTTCCACATCTTCCATCTATAGCAAACTCGTTACCACTTTTGGAAGAAACTACCGGTATCCATCTGTTAATTGGTAGAGACGCACCAGAACTCCTGAAAGTTAGAGACTTCATCAACGGTCCTGTAGGAGCACCCTGTGCACAATTAATGGATCTGGGTTGGACAGTTTCCGGAGAAATTAGATGTAAAGAACACTTTGAAATTACCAGAGATAACGAACAACCGATGGTACCTGGTTCATACATCGAACAGGATAAAGAAGAAACTTTGTCTAAAATCGCTAACAACGAATTTCTTACTACAGAAAGAGACTCTGAAATCGGAACATCATCCGAAGACAGACAATTTTTAGAATGCATGGAGAACAGCTTTCATATCAACAAACTTGGTAATTGGGAAGCTCCTCTACCCTTTCGCAATGAAGACGTCAAGATGCTGGATAATCGTGTCCAAGCAGAAAGACGATTCAAGAGTTTACAGAAGAACTTTTCAAAGAATCCACAACTTAAAAAAGACTATTTTGAGTTCATGGACAAAATACTTACAAGAGGTCACGCATCTCGTATCCCGAAATCGGAACTTATCACAGAACCTGGTAAGAAATGGTATCTACCTCACTTCGCTGTATACCACCCTCAAAAGCCTACCCAAGTTAGAATAGTCTTCGATTCATCTGCTGAACACCAAGGTACATCTCTAAACCAAGAACTACTTCAAGGTCCAGACTTGATGAATAAGCTGTTCGGACGTCTTTTAAGATTTCGCCAACACAACGTCGCAATTATGTGTGACATTGAACAAATGTTTCACAGCTTTTACGTTAACGAAACACACAGAGACTTTCTCAGATTCTTATGGTTTGAAAATGACAGTCCCGAATCCTCCATCGTGGAATACCGGATGAATGTACACCTGTTTGGAAACGGACCCAGTCCTGCTATAGCTACCTATGGACTACGCAAAGCAGCTGAAGATCCATCTAACAAATATGGTGAAAAGACACGAAAGTTCGTCAATGAAGATTTTTATGTCGACGATGGAGTCTATTCCTGTAAGTCCACAAAAGACGCCATTAACTTACTCAAACCAGCTCAAGAGATGCTATTGGATTCAAAACTTCGTCTACACAAGGTCGTTTCTAACTATCCTGATGTGATGAAAGCTTTCCCTGAACATGACTTAGCTGATTTTAGATCTATCGAAGGCTAAATTACCATGCCAACGTACCCTTGGAGTACAATGGGATTTGGACAAGGACGCTTTTACCTTCAAAGTCATCAACAAGGATAAACCGTATACACGAAGAGGAGTTTTGTCAGTTATCAACTCACTCTATGACCCATTTGGATTCCTTGCTCCTTTCACCATCGTTGGTAAGAAGATTTTCCAGAACCTTATTCAACTTGGTAACTCTAAAGGGGATCCGCTTGGATGGGATGATCCTTTACCTACTGATCTGGAAACTGAATGGTATAAGTGGCATTCTGGTCTATTGTCTCTCACAGAGGTTCAAGTGCAAAGATGTTTCCACCCTCAAGATTTTGGACACATTTCCAGAATTGAAGTCCATGCGTTTTCGGACGCAAGTAAAGACGCTCTTAGTGCAGTTTTATACCTGCGACTCGTCAACACAAATGGTCAGATTCACGTCTCTTTTGTCAAAGGATCTGCTAAAGTTAAACCTCAAAGACATCTGCCAATTCCTAGAATGGAACTCTGTGCAGCTGTATTACTTGTCACAACCGTCAAACAGACCTTGACAGAGTTGGAGTATGATATTGATAGCACATACTACTATACAGATTCCAAAGTTGTCCTTGGATACATTATGAATGAATCAAGAAGATTTTACGTATATGTTGCTTACCGAGTGGAACTTATTAGAAGCCTCACCTCACCTACGTCATGGAGATACATAGCGTCCGAATCAAATCCTGCTGACATTGCAACACGAGGATGCTCTGCAGATAACCTTATGAATACATTATGGTTAAAGACCCCAGGATTCCTAGCAACTGGAGGTGATATACCTTTCGACTCGTTTGACTTCAACCAAGAGGACCAAGAAGTTAGAGATGTTAAAGCCTGTGCTACCAGGATCGACCATAAAGACACCTCTTGCTCACTCTGTGAGTATTTCAACTATTTCAGTAGCTGGACACGCCTCATCAAATCTATTGCTCGTCTCAAAATACTTATTCGCCAGAAGAAATCCAACGTATCATCTGAGGTAGACAGTCATGCCTTGTTGGAAGCTGAACTTGTAATTTTGAAACATGTACAACCCGAAAACTTCGCTAACGAATTGAAGATATTGGTAGACCAATCATTAAACGCCAAAATACAGTTGAGAGGATCTCGTCTGTACAACTTAAGACTCATTTGTTCACGAGGGTCTCATCAGAGTCGGCGGTCGCCTTCGTCAATCAGCACTGTCAATTCCTGAGAAACACCCAGTATTCTTACCAAAGAAGAACCACGTTACAGACCTGGTATCACTACCACGAGAGAATTCACCATCAAGGCCGATCTATAACCCATGGTGCCATACGTCAGGCAGGGTTTTGGATCTTGGGTGGTTCTGATGTCGTAAATTCACTCATTCGAAATTGTATTCGCTGTAAACTACTACGTCAACCTACTGAAGCACCCAAAATGGCTGATCTTCCTGAATACAGACTTCAACAGACACCTCCTTTCACCAACGTAGGAATGGATGCTTTCGGTCCTAGGGAGATATCAACCAGGAAGACTCAGTAGTATTAGAGTATTTAGATATCCGGCATCCCGCCGTTTCGCTATTGCTCCACTCCGGTCTACCGGATATCTAAATACTCTAAGACTTTTTAGAATAAATAGACCAAAAAATGTCTTTTATAAACATTCATTCCCCTAAAATGTATTTCGAATCAGGGGACATTCAAAAATCTCTAACTAAACTTCCCGGTTTTCCATGGGCTAAATATAAAGGTGAGAAACATCTTCCAGGTCATAATTACACTGATTTGACTAGTTAATATAATAGATTGAACATTTATTATATATTCAATGACGGTATTATACTCACACAAGTCACGTGCTATTTATAGTATAGTATAGTGTAACAGACAGTTATTTGTCAATAAAGGAAGCCATTTTGAAACATATAACAGGGTTTTATAAGTGGTCTGTGTTTTCGTTAATTAATCTATCTAAGAAGGGATTATCGGATTCTGATTGAGATATTTTGATAGTTCATGATGTCGGGGTA
>CM060199.1:21801604-21841913 GCA_030562195.1 Nipponacmea schrenckii
TGAGATTCAGTAAGACAAATTATGTGGAAATCACTTAAATTATCCTTAATATAGTTGTTTTTACGTCTTAAGCTACGGATATTTAAATGACAAATCGATAATTTGTCGATGTTGGGGCCGGGATTTAGCTCAATATCAAACATCAAACGAGATCTTATCACAGCTAATAAAAGATTGATCAGAAACGCCTTAATTATGTTATATAATATATACCTATGTAAGACTATTTGAGATAGATCATATAAGTACCGACATGAACTTGTGTACATGAAAGGTGGAAGATATATACAATTTGAAATTAATCTTTCAAAGAAAAATATAAAACATTGTAACACAGAAAACATATTTACAGTCAATCAATGGTATATCCATTTGAGTGAACTGGACTCTTAAAGTGGAAGTAATGGTCGATTCTCAGACTTAATTAGAAGCATATTATAATATCTAGTAATTTATGTCACAGTCACAGTTCTCATGAACAGAATACCTCAGGTAAAGGATTGGTCGAGTATTAATTTTCAAATAAAGAAAGCCTGTCGACATAAATGAGAACAAACTTTAAACAAGACCAGAGGAATTTCACAGTAGGGGAAAAAGATGACACAGAGTCAATATTTACTGAGCACTTCGACTTTAGACAGAGCTTGTTACGATAAAGTCGACGATAGCTACCATTTTAATACAGTAATAATATAATGGAAATATAAATTATTGAATTATTCATATAACTACATAGTATTATTATTATATTAATATTATTATTTTACGTATGGAGTAAACAAGTTGGGTTTTGAAATACACAATTTTGTCTATAAAGACGAGATTATTCAGATAACAAACTTACAATTTTTGTAATAGACGTCTACTTTGCTACGGGACTAAAGTACCTGGTAATATCATTACATTGAACAGGCGTTGACTCAATAACATGACGTTTTTGAAGAGGTGAATCTGATAAATCTTCTCTTAATGGAGATATTAAAGTGCTTTGACTAAATGCATGATTCAGTGAGTTTGAGGAATGGAAACTAACTTCCATATCTTGTGAAGGGGGGTTTATTACATTTACTGTGGTAGGTGTGATTTGCGGTAACTGACTTTTGTTACCATTTATACCTCCTTGTACTACAGATTTAAGATCTGTGTCATGGAATACTTTGATAACTTTATCATTTTGTAATTTAGCATGCACAACCCCTTCAATGGTCCAGGCCTGTTTTACTAAGCCAGATTTATGAGTTTTTGATAATAAATCATTGTTTATTTGGGTGACGTCCTCTTTAATAGTGATTCCACTCTGCGCCAAGAACCTTTTCTTTTTTATGACTTCAATTTTGGACTTTCTTGATATGAATTTTACAATAATACCCCTATTTCTATGTTTTTTATATGGACCAAGTCTATGTGCAATATCAATATCACTTTCAGCAATGTTTGCTCCAATTTTATTGAACACTTCAATGGCTTTAGTTATGGATTGTTTAAAAGTTTCAGTCTTAATGTCTGCTATGCCATATATTCTAACACTCGATCTTCTGGTCCATTGTTCCACAGCATTTGACTTATTTAAGGCTAACGCAGAAACCTTTTGAGTCTCGCGCATCTTCGACTTAAGACTGATATTTTCTCTTTGGGTGGAATCCAAAATTTGCCTGATGTCACGATTTTCGGACCTGAGATTTTCAACCTCAATTTTTAGAGTTTTAAAGCGTTCATTTATAGTTTCAATGAGATCGATTTTCATATTTTCTAGATAAGACTCATTTTGTTTCAATTGAGACATTATCATTTCATTAGTGATAGAGGTCGGATTTTCATCCATAGTGAGTTGACTAGTCGAGTCTGTGGGAGAAGAGAACAACTCAGTTGGTTCAATTGGTCGATGTTTTTTCTTGATTTGTTTCTTTAAACTGTTTGCAGGTAAACTAGAGCAGGATAAAGAGTTATCACTATACGATTGATCACTAGCAGACGAATTATTATCCTTTCGTTTTCTTGAATATTCAAATTTCGGGTCATATCCTGCCATAACTTGAAAGTAAATTCATCATTTCTTATGATTGCTCAATTACTTGGTGATCGCCAGTGTCCTAAATCATAATTGGTTCATAGATTAACTATGTTTCTGAAAAACTGTTAATACAACTCACCACAGTCAGTTACTCTAAATTTTCAGTCACTATATATTCAACAATTTCCATACATTTTTTCTACAAGAGTCCACGTTCACTGTGCTGTTTTACAAACATTTATATTATGAACTCATTAATTCTATAGAGCACCATACATTTTTATTGTTATAACGCGATTTACCAGTCTCTCGTAACTCGCGTCGTATTCGTGCTGACTCACCTGAATTATTATTTTGTTTTAGCATTTTGCGTTTGTCTCAGATGTATATTCTTAACATTTGATCAAGTTCAGGCAAAAAGCTTGTCATTTTACATGTGTTTTTTGTTGCCACACGCATGTCTTGGAACTGTTCGCGTGCAGCTCTATACTCGAGTTATGTTGTTCTTCGAGGGACTGGATAATTGTGTTTATTGTTGTCATGATCTGGCGCCATTGTTTTTGAAGAATTGTTTGCCGTAAGATATTATTGCTTCACAGTTATTTTACCACTACCTACTACCATTAAACCTTGTGAATAAAATATCACCCATATTGACATTCTTTATTGATGGTTTTTGGGTGTGCGTTAGCCTGCCTGTAGCGTCATTTGGAAGTTATCGCAAATTTCCATCGGCAAAACAGAACAGTAAAATAACTAAAGTAAGACTTTCTTGCCGATTGATGAACTAAAATCGTATTTCTATATTACTACAATACAGATTTACGTAATTTACATCGAACATTTGTCTTAATTTGAATTTTGGATGAAAATAAGCATCTATAGTCAGAGACCATGTCGTCACCCGAAAAAATTACGGAAACACATGAATGCCAAGACAAATCGTCTGATCGACCAATTCGTACCAAAACTATGTCTATAAAAGCATTAGAAGCTGCTATAAACGACAAAACTAAATTATTTTGGAAATCTCAGAAAGATCTTGAGCAAAACACCAACACCATATTCAGATGCGACCCATTTTCTCCACACATTCCCGAATTCAAAGAAAAACTGGAAAACTTTGAAAGAGAATTAACTAAATTAAAACAACTTTTTATGCAACACGACGTAGAATTTAGTGAGAGACAGTCTCTCCTAACAACTGCTGATAAATGGTTGAAGCTTACTAATGGTGCCTTGTCTTCGACAAATCTACCACCACCCATCCTTCATCCAATTCCCCAAGATCAAAGGTCGCACGCCTCAACAACATCAAGTGCAGTCAGACGATTGGAAGCTAGAGCAAGATTGGCTGAAGAGAAAACCAAGCAAGAATATGAAGAATTAATTCGTCAAAAGACAGCTGAAATAGAGCAACAAAGGCTTGAAATGGAACGTCAAAAGACTGAATTAGAACAGAAGAGGTTACTACAAGCTACAGAACTGGAACGACTGAAGGGCCAGAGAGATCTGAAGATGGCAGAAGCCTCTGCTAAAGTTTACGACAACGAAGATCTACATGATAATTTGCCTGATCTGCCAGATCCACCTGATCGACACAAACGTACCCAGAAATGGATAAACGAAGATGTGAAGAATAAAATCAATACATTTGAGAATCCTAGACCTATACATGTCGAACAAGATGTCAAACCTAAATTTAGAACAGATCAACAGGAATATCACAACGTCCATCAACAGTCAACGTTTGCAAATGGTTTTGCTGGAAATAGTCCGATTTTCACTCCACACCGACAACCAGAAAACACTGCTCAAAATACCGCATTTTCGCAGTACTGCATAAGCATGCAACAGGACACCAACAGAAAACTGATAGCCTCCTTAGCAAAGCAATCACTACCCAAGTGTGAACCAGACGTTTTCTCGGGAGATGCTGCTTTATTTCTACCATGGAAGTCTTTCTTTTATAGCCATGATAAGCGAAGTTGATGCCACGCCTGATCAAGAACTCACATATCTGCTAAGATATACAGCTGCTAAACCTAGAGATCTCGTAAACACATTTCGTCGCCGAGTTCATCCAAACCCACAAGCTAAGGTTGAAGATCTATGGAAGTCCCTATAGGAAAGATTTGGTCATAGTGCTGAAATCACTAATGCTCTTCTAAAGAATCTACAGCAAGCTGCAGACTTCAAGAATGACGACCGAGAAGCATTTCAAAAGTTTTATGACGTATGTGAAGATGTCAACACACAGATTCCTTATTTAAGAGGCCTTTCCATTCTAAACTCGTCCTACTACATGAAAACACTGGTGGAGAAAGTTCCAAGAACCATCAGGGATAAGTGGGAGTCTAAAATAACCAAACATATGGTTGGAAGAAACAAAGATGATTATCCACCATTTTACATGTTTGTAGAAATAGTTCACAACATAGCCTTGAAAAAGAACCATCCTGCTATTGTCAGAGTTCCTTCTGTGGATATTGACGCTTCATCAAAGTCATCGAGATATAAATCTACCGAAGTCAAACACAGAACAAGCCACACTAGAACCCTCAAGACAGAAATCCGGCAAGATTCGAATCCTAAACGGTCCGATGAAGAGATTGCATACTGCACACTTCATCCTGAAGCCAAGAAGCCACACACCTTAGTCGATTGCTGTCTATTTGCCGAGAAACCTGTGTCTGAGAGACATAAAATTGTACGAGAAGCTAACATATGTTTCAGATGTCTAGTCAAGAAACACTTCTCCAAAAATTGTAAAGCTGATGTAAAATGCTCCACCTGTGGACGACGTCACTTAACTTTGCTTCATCAAGATACAGATACCGAATCTACATCTTTAAACACCAGCACCCCTGCATCAAGTCAAAGTGGGGAGGAAGGTAGAATCCGCTTGTATGCAGATATGTGGAAGTCATGATGTTAAAGGCAAGTCCTGTGGGAAAATCGTATTGGCTGAAGTTTCCGATATAGATGATCCTGATATCAAATTCAGAAGCTACATCAATCTCGACGAACAATCGAACCATACTCTTGGCACAAGAACTCTTATGGCCAGCCTACATATCACAGGAACAACCTTACACACTTGAAACGTGTCATGGGAAAAAAGTTTGTTCCGGAAGACGAGGTTTCAATCTTGGTATTCGCTCTCTGGACGGCAGAACATTTAATCTTCCAACAGTCATTGAATCAACGAACATTCCAGCAGACAAGAATGAGATTCCTACTCCAGAAATAATAACACGTTCCACATCTTTCATCTATAACAAACTCGTTACCACTTTTGGAAGAAACTACTGGTATCCATCTGTTAATTGGTAGAGACGCACCAGAACTCCTGAAAGTTAGAGACTTCATCAACGGTCCTGTAGGAGCACCCTGTGCACAATTAATGGATCTGGGTTGGGACAGTTTCCGGAGAACTCTGTCTGGACAGACATGGAGGCAGAGTACACGTCAACTCACGGCGCACACATACTGGATTACAACATGGTTATATCCAGTGTCAAAATGAAATTAGATGTAAAGAACACTTTGAAATTACCAGAGATAACGAACATCCGATGGTACCTGGTTCATACATCGAACAGGATAAAGAAGAAACTTTGTCTAAAATCGCTAACAACGAATTTCTTACTACAGAAAGAGACTCTGAAATCGGAACATCACCCGAAGACAGACAATTTTTAGAATGCATGGAGAACAGCTTTCATATCAACAAACTTGGTAATTGGGAAGCTCCTCTACCCTTTCACAATGAAGACGTCAAGATGCCGGATAATCGTGTCCAAGCAGAAAGACGATTCAAGAGTTTACAGAAGAACTTTTCAAAGAATCCACAACTTAAAAAAGACTATTTTGAGTTCATGGACAAAATACTTACAAGAGGTCACGCATCTCGTATCCCGAAATCGGAACTTATCACAGAACCTGGTAAGAAATGGTATCTACCTCACTTCGCTGTATACCACCCTCAAAAGCCTACCCAAGTTAGAATAGTCTTCGATTCATCTGCTGAACACCAAGGTACATCTCTAAACCAAGAACTACTTCAAGGTCCAGACTTGATGAATAAGCTGTTCGGACGTCTTTTAAGATTTCGCCAACACAACGAACAAATGTTTCACAGCTTTTACGTTAACGAAACACACAGAGACTTTCTCAGATTCTTATGGTTTGAAAATGACAGTCCCGAATCCTCCATCGTAGAATACCGGATGAATGTACACCTGTTTGGAAACGGACCCAGTCCTGCTATAGCTACCTATGGACTACGCAAAGCAGCTGAAGGTCCATCGAACAAATATGGTGAAAACACACGAAAGTTCGTCAATGAAGATTTTTATGTCGACGATGGAGTCTATTCCTGTAAGTCCACAAAAGACGCCATTAACTTACTCAAACCAGCTCAAGAGATGCTATTGGATTCAAAACTTCGTCTACACAAGGTCGTTTCTAACTATCCTGATGTGATGAAAGCTTTCCCTGAACATGACTTTTGATTTTAGATCTATCGAAGGATAAATTACCATGCCAACGTACCCTTGGAGTACAATGGGATTTGGACAAGGACGCTTTTACCTTCAAAGTCATCAACAAGGATAAACCGTATACACGAAGAGGAGTTTTGTCAGTTATCAACTCACTCTATGACCCATTTGGATTCCTTGCTCCTTTCACCATCGTTGGTAAGAAGATTCTCCAGAACCTTATTCAACTTGGTAACTCTAAAGGGGATCCGCTTGGATGGGATGATCCTTTACCTACTGATCTGGAAACTGAATGGTATAAGTGGCATTCTGGTCTATTGTCTCTCACGAGAGGTTCAAGTGCAAAGATGTTTCCACCCTCAAGATTTTGGACACATTTCCAGAATTGAAGTCCATGCGTTTTCGGACGCAAGTAAAGACGCTCTTGGTGCAGTTTTATACCTGCGACTCGTCAACACAAATGGTCAGATTCACGTCTCTTTCGTCAAAGGATCTGCTAAAGTTAAACGTCAAAGACATCTGTCAATTCCTAGAATGGAACTCTGTGCAGCTGTATTACTTGTCACAACCGTCAAACAGACCTTGGCAGAGTTGGAGTATGATATTGATAGCACATACCACTATACAGATTCCAAAGTTGTCCTTGGATACATTATGAATGAATGAATCAAGAAGATTTTACGTATATGTTGCTAACCGAGTGGAACTTATTAGAAGCCTCACCTCACCTACGTCATGGAGATACATAGAGTCCGAATCAAATACTGCTGACATTGCAACACGAGGATGCTCTGCAGATAACCTTATGAATACATTATGGTTAAAGACCCCAGGATTCCTAGCAACTGGAGGTGATATACCTTTCGACTCGTTTGACCTCAACCAAGAGGACCAAGAAGTTAGAGATGTTAAGCCTGTGCTACCAGGATCGACCATAAAGACACCTCTTACTCACTCTGTGAGTATTTCAACTATTTCAGTAGCTGTACACGCCTCATCAAATCTATTGCTCGTCTCAAAATACTTATTCGCCAGAAGAAATCCAACGTATCATCTGAGGTAGACAGTCATGCCTTGTTGGAAGCTGAACTTGTAATTTTGAAACATGTACAACACGAAAACTTCGCTAACGAATTGAAGATATTGGTAGACCAATCATTAAACGCCAAAAGACAGTTGAGAGGATCTCGTCTGTACAACTTAGACCCATTCGTTCACGAGGGTCTCATCAGAGTCGGCGGTCGCCTTCGTCAATCAGCACTGTCAATTCCTGAGACACACACAGTAATCTTACCAAAGAAGAACCACGTTACAGACCTGGTATCACTACATTACCACGAGAGAATTCACCATCAAGGCCGATCTATAACCCATGGTGCCATACGTCAGGCAGGGTTTTGGATCTTGGGTGGTTCTGATGTCGTAAATTCACTCATTCGAAATTGTATTCGCTGTAAACTACTACGTCAACCTACTGAAGCACCCAAAATGGCTGATCTTCCTGAAGACAGACTTCAACAGACACCTCCTTTCACCAACGTAGGAATGGATGCTTTCGGTCCTTGGGAGATATCAACCAGGAAGACTCGTAGTGGATCTGTCAACAGCAAAAGATGGGGGATTATTTTCACTTGTCTATATAGTCGAGCCATCCACATAGAAGTCGTAGACTCCATGGATACCTCCTCCTTCACCAATGCTCTACGACGCTTTTTTGCAATCAGGGGTCCAGTCTCCATCTTACGCTCTGATTGTGGTACGAATTTTGTGGGAGCACGTAACGAATTAAAGGAAGCTCTCAAAGACATCGACAACAACCATGTAAAGAGGTTTCTCCAAGAACGGGAGTACCAATGGCTATGGAACCCGCCTCATGCTTCTCACTTTGGTGGAATATGGGAGCGTCAGATTGGTACTTTACGACGTGTCCTGGAAGGAATGCTACTAGAACTTGGTAAACCACAACTGACTCATGACTTGCTTGTCACCCTTATGTCTGAGGCTGCAGCAATAGTCAACTCAAGACCACTTTCTGCTGTACCATCAGATGATAGTAACAACCCCATGCCGTTATCGCCCAACTAATATTCTCACCATGAAATGTCGTCCTTACGGCTGTTCCTGGAATATTTGATAAACCAGATTTATATTGTCAACGCCGCTGGATGAGAGTTCAATACTTAGCAGATCAATTTTGGTTACGATGGCGCAAAGAGTACCTCCAGAACCAACAACCTCGACGTAAGTGCAACAGAACTACTCAGAATCTAGCAGAAGATGATATCGTACTTATTCATGACAAAGATGCTGTAAGAGGTCTTTGGCCAAAAGGACGCATCGTTACAGTTCAACCTAGTTCTGATGGTATCGTTCGCCAAGCAGAAGTAGAAACCTGCGAAGATGATCACCCAGGATCAAAACAGCTCTGTATAAGAAGAAAACGATTTCTACGACCAACTACAGAACTTGTATTCCTGTTCCGTCCCGGAAATTAAACCGATAGTAAAAGCTATTAATTTTTAAGTGGGGAGTGTGCTGTTTTACAAACATTTATATTATGAACTCATTAATTCGATATCTATAGAGCACCATACATTTTTATTGTTATAACGCGATTTACCAGTCTCTCGTAACTCGCGTCGTATTCGTGCTGACTCACCTAAATTATCCTAAAGCTGATAAATGAAGAAATGAGACTCAGAATTTTAAAGAAAGTTGTGCCTAAGGAACTGTGTAATAGAATCAGATCAAAATATAAACCGTATTGGAATCCTACACTTCAATCACAATGGGAGAGAGTGCGTCGGTGCGAGAAAGACTGGCTGAAAGAAAAACTCCACTGCAACAAAAGGCGCCTTAAAGAAATATACTGCCATGAAAGAAAACTTTTTGATACTAATCTTAGGAAACACAAGCGCAATTATTTAAACAAACAAAAAGATGAGCTTAATACTGCGTACGAATATGACAGAACAGAATTTTGGAATAAAATAGGAAGAATCGGGATTGTGAACGATAGGAAGTCAAAATTCCCGAGGACCATTAAAGGCAAAGACGGGCAAGTTGTGTATGAGGAGAAGCAAGTGCTTAACATATGGAAATCGGAATTTGCGGAGCTACATAGTGATACGGCGACCTACGACAATAGTGACGTCACGTTACCAGAAAATTGTGAAAATAATGACAATATAAACCAGCCTATAACATTTGAGGAAGTCAAAAAAGCCATAAAAGAACTAAAAAACAAGAATTCGTTCGGGTATGACGGTATCCCCTCTACAGTGCTAAAAAATGAAGCAACCCCCAAAATTTTATACAAACTATGCGAAGCCTGCTTCGAACTCGGAACAGTTCCAGCTGAATGGACTAAAAGTGTCATCCAACCCATTTTTAAACAAGGAAGTGACGATGTGCTCAACCCGTCAAACTACAGGGGTATCTCTCTTATTTCGGTTCCAAGTAAAATATATTGTAATATTCTTAATAACAGGATAAGTAACTGGCTCGAAAAAAACAATCTATTATCTGATTTCCAAAACGGGTTTCGTAAAAATAGATGTTGTGCTGATCACGTTTTCTCACTTTACAACATTATAAACGAACGAAAAAACTCTCGGAAACCTACGTTTGTCTGCTATGTTGATTTTCGTAAATGCTTCGATTCTATAAAAAGACCGCTTTTATGGCATAAACTGGGAAACATGGGTCTGAATGGTAAAATCTTAAACGCGGTAAAATCATTATATTTTAAAACCACGGGTGCAGTGAAAATTAACAATAAACTTTCTGAGTGGTTCCCCATTGAAGCCGGAGTAAAACAAGGTTGTCTTATATCGCCCGCCCTATTCTCGATGTATATAAATGATCTCATTGAAGAGATTGGTGAACTGAAATGTGGTATAAAAATAGATGAAAACTTGCAAGTCTCCGCCCTCGCATACGCTGATGACGTTGCTCTTACTGCCCCAGATGAAGCAAGTTTGGAGAAAATGCTCGCAGTGCTCAATACCTGGTGTGAAAGATGGAAACTAACTATTAACCCCAAAAAATCGAACATTGTACACTATAGAAACCCGTCCACCCCCCAATCCAATTTTAAATTTTCTTGTGGTTCAGATGAGATTACGTTTACAGACTCTTACAGATACTTAGGTATTTGGATTGACGAACATTTAGACATGAAAAAGGCAACTACGGAATTAGCCAAGGCAGCCAGTCGAGCTCTAGGTGCCCTTTGTACAAAATTCAAACTATGTGGTGGAACTTCATATTCTGCATTCACTTATTTGTACAATAACCTGGTTGAACCAATTTTGTTTTATTGTGTAGGGATATGGGGTACAAAGGCATATTCATGTATTAATTCGGTGCAAAATAAGGCTATGAAATTCTTTTTAGGGGTTGGCAAATTTACACCAAATATTGCAAGTAGGGGTGACATGGGATGGCTTTCATGTTGGTCGAAACAAAAAACTGAGTGCATCAGACTGTTATGCAAGTTGTTCCGTGCTGATCCGAACAGACACATTTTCCTTATACTTAAGTATATGTCAAGGAATAGGAACAAAAAGGGCTGGTATTTTAAAGTTTTAAACACTGTTGAATCTCTTGTTTTAAATGATGCTGTTTTTAATCTTTTATTGCCAATCAAGAAAATTATGTCCATCACTAAAATTAAAATCATGAACTACGACACTAATGAATGGAATACGGAATTATTTAACGACCGTCAAAACACTAACGGTAATAAACTCCGTACATACAGGAAGTTTAAAACTGAATGTTCCCTTGAGCCATATGTAACGGATACACGTATTCCAAGGTCACACAGACGTCTCATTTGTCAACTTAGAAGTGGTTGCCTCCCCATCGCCATTGACACTGGGCGTTATTCTAAACCCCCAACCCCTCTCGATAAACGCTTATGTAAATGTTGCAATGAAAATGTTTTAGAGGATGAATTCCATGTGACAATTAAATGCCCAGTTTATCAAAATATAAGATGCGAACTTTTAAACTTTTGTCGAAATATAAATTCTAATTTTAACTCTTTATCTGAACCTGAGCAATTTTATTTTGTAATGAGCAATGCGCACGTCCAATATCACTTGGGTAAATTTCTATTTAATATGTATTCTACACGTCAAAAACTTTTAGCTTTTAAATAATCTCCGATAGTGATTGTTTCATTTTACATCTGTTGAGAATATATTTTATCTAAAGTTCTATCAATTTTATCTTTATTTGTTGAAAATAGAACTGAATTTGTTAATTTTTGTTTTACCGAAAAATATATTTAATCCTTTAATATTGTTTACTTTATCTGTTGAGAATATGTTTTAATTTTAATCATTGTTGTACCAAAAGATATATCTTAATTTTATATGTAAATATATGTTTTAACCAGTAAGTGTCACATAGGCCAATTGTGGCCCGGAATCTTATTGTTGTATAATATATATGCCATATCTATGTATAGATTCGTGACACAATTAATAAACTAAATTATTATTATTATTATTATTTTTTTTTTAGCATTTTGCGTTTGTCTCAGATGTATATTCTTAACATTTGATCAAGTTCAGGCAAAAAGCTTGTCATTTTACATGTGTTTTTTGTTGCCATACGCATGTCTTGGAACTGTTCGCGTGCAGCTCTATACTCGAGTTATGCTGTTCTTCGAGGGACTGGATAATTGTGTTTATTGTTGTCATGATCTGGCGCCATTGTTTTTCAAGAATTGTTTGCCGTAAGATATTATTGCTTCACAGTTATTTTACCACTACCTACTACCATTAAACCTTGTGAATAAAATATCACCCATATTGACATTCTTTATTGATGGTTTTTGGGTGTAGCCTGCCTGTAGCGTCATTTGGAAGTTATCGCCAATTTCCATCGGCAAAACAGAACATTCACAATTAAATAAATAACATTACAATCACATTCCAATACTTGGGAAGAAAAACAGTTTCAACAGTCCTGATGTTTTCATTATTTTGTAAAGCACTCGTTCAATCGACACCTCTTAGTCGCCATCTTGTATTCAACATTTACATGTACAATTTGTAATTTTTCTTTGAGACAACTGTGACACTTTATAGGTTCTGATGTAGTCCATTTAATCTAGCTACAATTTATTTGATATTGTATTATTGTTTTTAACTGAAAAGGTGATGAGAGAGTGTCCTGTATTATTAATCTAGATTAATGCTGACTGTGCATGCATGTTTGGAGTGGACAGCTTGCATTAAAGCTGCGCCAGCCAATAGCCTGCATGTTGGGCATCCAGGGTCCAGGTCGTGGTATAAGAGACCTTGTCAAGCCTGGACCGGCAGGGAGAACAGAGGAAGATTCGCCGCCACCAATCTCCTATATCTCTCTCACCACCTTTTTAGAAGATCTATACCTAATAAAAATATTAAAACACAAAGTGAAGTCATTTCAACATCTAGAAGTGCTACACAACCTTCATAGCAAGCAAATATTAATATCTAATATTAAAACATATCGAGTGGATACATTGTACAAACTTATATCTAGTGTACCACTATATTGGTAATAAGATGAGATTTCATTATCCATGATGTATAATAATAATAATAATAATAAATATCAACTAGAATTGCTGACAATTGTGAACGTATTTCGACAGCCTTAGAATATCATGGAGCTCAAATTTGCAATTGCCATCTTTAAGCAATAAATCAAATTTCGTATGACATAGTTTTCAAAGTGATAAACTAACTAAACTCAGTCAAAAAAGAAACTTCACACTTGATTGGAGGTCGATAAATTGAACAGGGATAAAGATTGTCGGTAAATAATGATTTTATTTCATTCTATGACAGTTGTTGATATTGTGCAGTGATGATCATGTTCATAATGAAGCTGGTTCCACTGGAAATGCCATGGAAATACAAACGAGTGAAAATGGTAATTACAAATTTGTTGACTGAATGTCAATAACGTGCATGTCCTCCATGAGCGTTCACAACCACCATAAAATGTCTCCTCGTGGACTGCAGCATACGTCGGAACACAGCTTGGGGGATGCGTCGCCATAACCGCACCATCATGGCACCAAGTTCCTGCAAGTTCTGTGGAGGGTTTCTCGCTTCACGGAGTCTTCTGCCCAGTACATCCCATACATGCTCGATAGGATTAAGGTCAGGAGATCGTGAAGGCCACTCCATTATATTGTTGCCAGCGTTCCTCAGGAAATTTGTCGTCAAATTGGCCGTATGTGGCCTGGCATTGTCGTGCTGAAAGGTCAAACTTGGAACATGCGCTCCCATGAATGGTACAAGCTCTGGAAGGAGCACTTGGTCTCGGTTTCCTTGAACAAGGATCAATTGGGAACGGGCAGGACCAGCAAAGGCACCCCAAACCATCACACTTCCTCCCCCGACGCGATCCACTTCCTGTACGCAACACTGGGCGTTACGTTCTCCATGTCTCCTCTAAACTCTGACCCTCCCATCGGCAAAGCGTAAGGTAAATCTGGGCTCATCACTGAAGACGATTCTATTCCAGTCACGCTCAGTCCATCTCAGATGTTGTCGTAGCCACAGAAGCCGTTGACGTCGATGGAAACGCGTTAGAATGGGTCCACGATAAGGAGCATGGAGACCGGCAGTTCGCAGGCGTTTCCGTATGGTTTGGGCAGTCACTCGACCTCTAAACAACTCATTCCGAGTGGATGTTGTAGTGACAAAGCGATTCCGTAACTGACGGACGTAATTTGACGGTCTTCTACTTTTGACGTCACACGTGGCCTTCCTGAACGAGGCCGGTCCACTGTGGTGCCTGTTTGTTGGAGACGTGACCGGAGATTATAGATAGTCCGTCGACTGCATCCCATAGCCCAAGCAAACGTCATGGTATTTAGCATACCAATGGCACGTTCACGATGGATGTTTGACAGTCTTGGCATTGAATGTCATTGGATAATTGTTGGCAATAACTTGTTTTTCTTATATGGAACACTATCGTGGATACTTTTAACAAAAACACACGTGTCTCGTAAGGTCACGTGACCAGAAAAACGCGAAAACACGCATGTGCCCTTACACGTGCTTCATTCATGTGCACGAGGAATTTTTTGTGTGGCATGTTGTCTCTGTCAATGTACTAATACCTAATTATAACGAAATTAATACTGTTTTTAATTTAAAAGAGATATTTTTAAAAAAATAGAGCGTGAAGTTTCTTTTTTGACTGAGTTTAGGTAAAATGTTCTATAGCTGTTAAAGATGGCGACAAATCTGAAAATTATCAATTTTGCTATGTTTAAAGTACAAATAACAAATAGTAGGACAAATAAAAAAAATACCTACATGTAGACAATATAATGAACATTGTTTGACCTTTTTTAAAGGTCATAGATTAAGTGGGTCAGCCCTTCCGTTGGCGTTAAAGTGACCTAATTTAAAAACAAATTCAAATATTTCGAAAAATATATTTTCACCTAGCTACTATAGACCGGCAGTTGCGTAACTATGTCATTTGAAGCCAAACCAGAAGTTGAAAATATTTTTTGCAAATTTTTTAAAATAGTAATCATATCGCCTTTCAACTGGTAAAGTTTTAAAATTCCACTATTATATTAAGTGAGAAATCAGGGTTTGATTTTTTTCCCCTAATGATCCGAACGATTACAATACTTTTCGACTTAATCGTCGAAATACGTAATTACGTAGCAAAATGATAATTATTATCAAAGCCGAATACGTGACCTACAAGGTAAACATTATTAATATGACTCACATTAACACAGATCATTGAGACAGTTAACAATTACATTTCTTATGGTACATTATAAGATAGCAATGCGATGCATTGAAGTACGCCCAAATGGCAGCCATACTACAGATACATACTGTTAAAGATTTTTTTACGTTTAACGATATATCTCGGTTAAAAGTATCCTACAACACAAAAATAAGATCAGATCAACTTTATGTCCCCAATAACCCAATTGCCAAATATTTTAATGACACCATAATAAATTGTGGTTGTATAAGAACATCTGTTGTAACTTTTAACTTCACACCTTTCGAATATACTTATCTTCACACTATTAATAATTTTTCTTTGTCTGTATATTGAACACTTTAATATGAAAACATTGGGCTTTTGTGTATTCTGTATTTTTTAAAAAATAAATACATTGTTTTAAAAAAGTCTCTTAGTTGGATGTTGTTTAAAATTAAGTTCCTTTGTTGCTATATCTTTTAACTGTATCATTACTGAAAATGAAATGAGAAATATATTAGTTTGTATCATATTATAGGCATTTATTAAAATAAAATTTTGATATTATATTTTTGATTATTTAATATATATTTCATTATAAAATTTGACTGTGTACTGTTGGCTGGAGGCCTTTTATACTGAAATAAAGTTCATAACTATTGTATTCAAGTGAAAAAATAAACCACACCAGACATTTATAACTCACTGCTTTCACAGATTATCACTCTCTAATTTTCAATTAGTTTTCTTGCTAGTCTGTTTTAACATTGGACACTGAGACTTCTCTTTATTTTGAGTATATATAAACCTTGGATGTTCTTTCACATAAAAACAAAAAAAGATAGTGTATGAAACTGCTACTAAGTGGAAAAAAGTTATATACACTGTAAATACTGAAAAAATTGAATATGCTAGTACAGGCAAGACTTGAGTATAATTCTTAGTCAATCGTCCATTAAAAAAAAGAAAAAAAATTCTTTGATGCATAACTTACATATTGAGGCATAAACCATTTTTCACCCGAAGAGTTTGACACTACTTTTACTTACTTCAATGAACATTTTACTTTTGAGTACATTTGAGAGTTGCATTGACACTGAAATTTAAAAAAAATGTTTGTTTTACATCGATGAAGATGTTTATTGATATTGTAAATGAATATAAGATTCCACATACAGATACAATAATAATATTGTTGTTTGTTTGATAGTCTAAGTCATTTAAGGATTTGAATTTAGAAAGATATATTTATGAAGAAAGCAAATGATAGGATTCAATAGCATAAGTTAAAGTCAGATTTTTTTCCAAAAAAACTTTACATGACCAGTTTGTCTTAGGTTGAAAATTTTGTTAAAAAGGTTCTCACCTGATAATAATTATGGTTAAGCTTTTCTCTCGTTGTTCACTTAATACTTCTAAATACTTATTCTAATTGAGAATATTCTTCCTTGTCCATTGATTTCTTTCTTCATTTCAAGAGTTTGTTCAATTATCATTTTCATTTTTTCATAACTTATATCTCGATAATGTTTAAGTACACTATAGTACTCATTAATTCAACAATAAACAGAATCTAATCAAGAATGTCGAAATTGAAAATAAAACTGTTATTTTAACACTTTCAAGTGGTATGAGATTAATTTGGATAATTTTAATTGTGTGTTACAAAATGAATATGTTTCTATAATTTACATTTGGCTTAGTTCTATTTGATTTTTTATCGAGATATGTATTTTCTAATTAGACCAATTCATTAATATTCATTCAATAATCTATTCAAATATTCATTCAATAATCTATTCAAATATTCATTCAAAAATCTGTTCAAATACTAATCCAATAATCTATTCAAATATTTATTCAATAATCTATTCTTTGTGTATTCATCCAATATTTTTTTCATATATTGATCCAATAAACTTTTCAAATATCATTATCCCATTACATTTCTCTATTCTTCATCCAGGGACATTCTTTTGCATAATGCCCATATTTTCCACATGAAGCACACTGTTCAAACTGAGTTCTACATACATTTTCCTTGTGGCCTTCTCTTTTACATGTCTTGCATACAATATTTTGCATAGTACATCTATCATTCCCATGTCTTCTCCTTCCACATCTTAAGCAAAGAGTTGGCATTGTTTTGCTCCAACTGACTTCAAGAACACTGGAAGGCAATTCAAACCTTAAATTCATTTTTTCCATTAGTTTTTCAAAAATCTTGTTCAAATAGCTGTACTTGTAGTGAATTCCATCACTAACACAACAAATTTTTGTTCCACCATTTTCCAACATATCCTCTCCTACATCCAAATGAGTAACATTCAAATTATCCAGTTTTTTCTTTAGAATATCATTCAATTTTTGAATGTGTGTTTTTCTTTAACCTCTTCTGTGGCCTGGGAGAATTACGCCAACATTCTTATTCAGACTTTTATACTTTTTCACTATATGGATGATCTTTTCAGATACACAACTCATTACTTCTCCATATTTATCTTCCTCATCATTTTCCATAAATTCTTCCATGAGATCGGCGCAATCATGAATATCATTTCCTCCTAAATGAAGGACTACATTTTTCACTTTGTCATTCAAAGGCAAGCAAGTGTTTCTATTTTTCAAAAATTCAGCTGCAGTTATTCCGCTGTAGCATCTCACTATAGCACCTTCTTCTCTTACCCATTCTTGTAATTGTTTATCTACTACAAAACCCTTTACATTACTATCTCCAATTATAGCAAATTTGCTGTCTTCTTCAATTTCATTCCCATCTGTCAATACTCTATAATTTTTCCCTGCTATTCCACTAACACTGCTAACACTATTCAAACTTTCTGTACTTAATGATCTCTTCAATCCTCGTCTTCCCTGAAGACAACAACGATCGACCATATCTTCTACTGATACTTCTGGTTTTTTTTTCAAGTTGCTTTTCAGAACTTCTGATGCTAGTGGTCTTCTGGTTTCTTTTTCTTTTCCTGTTTCAAGCATTTCATTAAAGGACACAAGCCTGGATTTTTTTGTACCACGTACTGTTACAAATGATTCGTTATTTTTCTGTTCGTTTTCTTTATATTTTCTACATTCTTCTTTTATTCTATCATTTTCAATCTGAAGTTTTTCATTTTTCTTCTTAATTTCAGTTAATTCTTCATGCAACAATTCATTCTTTTTGCAACCCTTTTGAATAGCTTCTGTATTGCTGTCCACCTTTTTCTTTAATTCTTCTAACACTTCTAAAATTTTTCCTAATGGTTCTTCCGTAACTGTTAGCATACTGAGGCTGGAGCTTATTTTTTTTTCCAAATTTCCATGAGATTCTTCTTCGACAGAGTCATCTTCTAACATTTTTTCTTCTTCCTGTTCACAAATATCATACCAATCTTTTTTTTCGTCATAAGAATTTTCTTCACTCATATTGCTGCAATGAAAAAATTAAAAATTTTCAGAATATTTTGCCCCCCATCTCAAATTGTTCTGTTTCTTAGTCAGTACATTCTAAGTTTTCATTTTTCTTAATTTTTTTAGGGGATGATGAACTGTCATCAATGTCATCTTCGTTTTTCTTTTTAATTGATTTAGGAGTTGATGAAAGTCTACTCTCTGAATCATTTAACACTTCAATCATTGCAGATTCTTTTAAGTCATCTTCCATTTTTGACATTTTACATTCTAAAGATTCATCAAATTTTTGCAATTCACTAATTTTTTTGGACATCTCTTCGTGTTCCTTAACCAAACTTTTGCAATCATTTTTCAATTGTGAAATCAATGCATTAACGTTTCTACAATATGATCCAATTTCATTTTTCATTACATCCAAATCTGGAGTGATTGCATTTTTATCTTCTGATAATACCCCAAACTTCAATGCTCTTTATCATCATTTCAAATTCATTCTTTTTGTTCCCATACTTTTCCTTTAAGGTTTCAACATGTTTTTCAATAATATGTTTTTCCACATTATCTTTTTTCAATTGACTGCCTGTTGCACTATTTCCAGACATAATTAATATTTAGGTTACCTAATGAATAAAATAAATGTAAATATTTTCAAAAAGATAACATACACTTTCATTTTTCGATAAATAATTCTGCCTTTGGTCTGGGTGATATTGAAATTCATAAAGTAGTAGGCTTGGATCACCCTAGTTGTTTCACCCTGATTTCAAGTGGTTTCACCCATATCAAAATTTACTAATGATCAAACCCATTAGTTACCTTCATAATGAGTGAATTCAACTCGGGTACATGTCAACCCGGGTACATGTCAACCCGGGTACACATTTTTGTAAGTTAACTCGGGTACAAAATTAAACTCGGAGACAATATTCTCCAGTCAACTCGGGTACAAATTTATCGATGCCGTTTTTTTATCTTTAGTATGAAAGAGTTCTTTAAAAGGGAGACAATTTATTTTTTATTCAGTATAACAATAACAATATCTTAATACATGGTTGCATGTCGTTATTTGGACATTTTTTTTAGTGCCCATTTGTTTCTAGGTGGAGCCCATTTACATGGCAACAACACGCCCAATTTCCATTAGTAGCGTATTGATGGACATGTCCCCATTGTCATATGTCGCCCATATAGAAAAAATTTTGCGCCTGTTGTGTTCTGCTTCTTTTCCCATTGGAAGCGCTTAACCTTCTTCTCTGTGATAAGACGTGCAGTCACCTTCACCATCATGGCTTCTTTATATAATAATGGCACCAGCATATACAATTGAAGACAACCCCTCTTAGCCCGCTGGTTCAAACGGGTGTGCCATCCCTCCACATCGTTATTGGTTCGGATGGAATATCCGTACACACACCATTCAGAAATTGACCAAACAGAGTTTGTCATCCATGTGGACGAGATGTATTCAAAAAAAGTGACCAACTTGTCGTTTGTGGCATACCGATCTCTTAGTCGTTCAAATGCGGCACTAATGTGTTCGTTTGGGAGGTATGGCAATGCTAGGACTTTCTTCACCAGTTTATATACGTCATCCCGTTTGTGGTAAGCATTTTCGAATCCTAATTCCTGGACTTTCCTAAAAACTGCCTGGGCCCAATGAAAATTGCAGCCTCTGATGGGAATATCGGGAAATGCTAACCGATATCCTTTCCAAATTCCTGCCTCAAAGTCACTAACACCACATTTAATGTTAAACCCATCCATGCAATCTTTAATTGCTTGAAACACCTGAAACAAACAGAGATATATACAAATTATTAAATTATTGTTATTTAGATATAAAACATCGCCTTAATTGTGCATTTTTATCAATATTAAGTTCTAGTAGTCAAACACATATATCGCCTTACCTTTGCGTAATCCCGTCCTCGTTTCCTCGACATAAGGCAAAATGCCAACGGGACCTGTTTAAGATGGTCGTCGTTCCTAATAAAACCATGAATGGTGAATAGTTGCTTGAATGTCAACTTCACAACCTTAAATGTTGCATCCATGTACCATGTCTTCACCTTAGCCAACAGGTGCAACTGGTCTGTGGTGGCAAAAAGCAAATGGCGAGCATGTCCTACATGAATATCCGTACAAAAAAAAAATCTCAGGAAGAAAATCCGTGTTTAGCTGAAATATAGAACAAACATTATTAAAACACTTATATTATATTTAAAATGTATACAATATATTCATATTTTTTTTAATTAATTATATATATATTAAAACATGAAGATATTTACCTCAAAATCCAGATCTACCGGATCTTCTGGTCTTAATTTTTGTCTATGTCTATTGATGGCTCTTGCAAGATTTACTGGATTTGGCACTCCTGTCACTGGTCGATCCTCACTCACACAAGCGGAAATAACATCTTCTGCTATTTCGTTTCCAGATTGAAAGACTGCATTTGCACCAATAGCTTTACCATCTTTTCGACAATTCAACCCATCCCCAAATTTGCCTGGTGTAGATGGATGGTTGTGGCTATTGCACCCTGTCACGTACTTGTCATATTTTTCTGTAACTGTAGCAAGACAGGTTTTTCCTTTACTTCGGACACTGCACCTCCAGTACGTACTTTGGCCTCGTATCAGTAATTGTGTTTTCATTATTAATTAGTTTGTTAATCGTTTAATTGATTTACCGAAACCATGTTTCAAGGAAGTTCCGACCGTGAAAAACAATCTACCGCTGATCTCGCTTACTACCGAAATCATGTTTAAAAGAAGTTCCGATCGCATGATCGGGAATTCGAAAACAAAAGGTTTTTAAGATATCATCTTTATTTCAATAATATATATTAGGTCGAAGTTGTCTCCGAGTTAACTGATGGTTGTACCCGAGTTAACTGATGGTTGTACCCGAGTTAACTGTCCCCGAGTTGACATGTACCCGAGTTGACTGGTATTCAGCCAATCTAGGATTATAAAGATCAAACCAAGTTAACAAATAAGTTAAATGAAAATCAAGAAGCCAAAGTTTGGTAAGAATTAGTTTTTGATTAACTGGGGTTTCTAATGAATAATGTGTAATGAAAGTGTTCGACCAGGAGACAAATTTACCGATGCTGATATTATATTAATTCATTATTTTGGTCATTCAAATAGAGATTATTCATTGTTATTTTACATTACATTGCCTCCATAGCCGCGAAAACATGGATAAATCACATGTTGTTGGAGAATAAATCTATGAAGGAACCATCGATACATGTGGACAATTTAATCTGATTGAACAATGGTGGTGGTAATTGACGAGTTAACGTTTGCTTCCAGCAATTGCTGATATCGCAAATGATTGAACAATAAAAGATCTAACTATTTATATCAGCTAATTATTATATTCTACTTTCGGTTTGTAGATGTCAAAGTTCAAATGCCCCTTTTAACTTTCAGTTAATTAAATGATCGCTGATCATTGTTATTTAATGGATTATCAAGCGTCCGAAATTTATTCATTTATTGAATAGTAGTTTTCTGCTCTATAGGTCGAAAATTTATAGCAATTTAGAATTTTGTTGAGCGGTATTTGTCTCTGAAATGTTGAAGGACATTACGTGAGCAGTGCGTATTTACGCGAATCTGCGGTGGATGCATTCGATTTTTTTTACACCTCCACAATGATTTCAATGACACGACGAAAGCATCGAACGCCGCAAATTCCAAACAGACTGTCAAACAAGTACAGCGCTATTCATAAAATGTGCCGACAAACAAAATTTCATAAGTGGGGCATCGAACATTACAGTTTATCTCGGTTTAAAAGAAGATCCTATCACACGTATCAGTAATTGTGTTTTCATTATTAATTAATTAGTTTGTTAATCGTTTAATCGGGCCTAGATCAACCGAAATCGTGTTTAAAGGAAGTTCCGACCGGGAAAAACAATCTACCGCTGACCTCGCTTATTACCGAAATCATGTTTTAAAAAAAGTTCTGATCGCCTGATCGGGAATTCGGAACCAAAAGGTTTTTAAGATATCATCTTAATCTCAATAATATATATTGGGTCGAAGTTGCCTCCGAGTTAACTGATGGTTGTATCCGAGTTAACTCACTTTGTCTCCGGTTTAAAATGTCCCCGAGTTGACTGGTATTATCATATATTATGATATAAATAAAGTGAAATAAAATATAGAATTTATGTTTTAGCAATATATAGAGGGGGGGGGGGGAATCCACTATGTGTGAAATAACCAGATAATTTTTGTGCCTCTGGTGGGTGAAACAACCACGGTTGAACTAGTAAAAAGGTGAAACCACCGTCTCCCCTTGAAAGCAAGTTGAACGGAGTCGTGAATTTTTTAGAATTGTCCATTGAACAGGGGGCCAGATCCAGGGAGACACGTCTGCACCCCTGCCATTGAACCTAAATTTCATAAGTCTATTTCGGTTTTATCTACGCTTCGTTGTTATAAAAACTAATGAATAGACGTTTACTATCTAGATACACGTCAATACGGGCTCGATTGTTCAAATCTCGAATCATACAAAATTAGAATTGAACACGAAATTTCAATAGGGCCTATTTTCCCGAAACCCCAGAAAATTTGATTCAAATTCTATTTGCTTAGCTTAGTGTGTGATGTTAATCAAATATGCGGTTATTTGAATAATAAATTAAGAATACATATTCAATATTTTAGGGACACAAATAACGTGACATCGCTTACGACCAATATCGCCTAAATAGAGAAGAGACAAACGTCATACCTTGAAGAGAGTTCCTAGATAAGTGGCATTGAGCTGATTTCAGATAGAAACAAAAAGTTAGTCACGTGACAAATTAGCGCGAATTGTTCAATATATTGGGCTAATCCAGTGCCGTAAACTAAAAATAGTATCTGACAGGACAATCAAAGGTTGATTGAGGTCATTGATGCGCGACTATTTTTCATGATTTTCCAGTAACACAGTCGAGTCTCCAACAAAATTTATGAAGTTTTAATTTCAATATCTGATTTCTATTTTTGATGTCTGTCATCAGTAGACATAAAGCAAGAAATAAATAAATAAAATTTCCTAAGAACTTTGCATTATAAATTTATGAATTATGCAACAAGCGTACGTTTAGAACAATCGTTTAAGATTTACAATTTTTTTCTCTTAAATTCTTGATTACATGCTACACAAGGACGATTGAATAAGTCCATTTGCTATTTTTAGGCATTAGTAGGGAGTGAAGTGAAGTAAAGAAAAATCCTAGATTACTGAAACCATGACAATAAATCTATTTTACCAAAACCAAGGAAAGGGCTCAATGTACACTACACTTCTAACAAAAATGGTTCTATTTTTAGAGTCATAAATCATGAATGTCTTCTTCCATTCCTGCTATTGTTGAAGCGTGACCTTGATATCTACAGGGGGTTAAATTTGTTGACAGAATTATGTCATTAGCTAATTAGAAACTATAAAACCAAGTCAACCTGCTTGGCTTGTTGGACTGTTTAAACAATAGTCCTATTGTCTGTTTTTATTGTCAAGAATAAGTTTAAAGATACAGACTGACAATTTCTTTCAACTTACAGTTTTTTTCACACCTCAGATGTTATCTATTTATTTTATTAGTTCTTAACAGAATATGGGACCTGAGTTATAAATGGAATTATTTAGTTTATTTATCTTGTTGGATGTCATTGAATACTAAAGCCCATCTCAAATTGTTCTGTTTCTTAGTCAGTACATTCTAAGTTTTCATTTTTCTTAATTTTTTTAGGGGATGATGAACTGTCATCAATGTCATCTTCGTTTTTCTTTTTAATTGATTTAGGAGTTGATGAAAGTCTACTCTCTGAATCATTTAACACTTCAATCATTGCAGATTCTTCTAAGTCATCTTCCATTTTTGACATTTTACATTCTAAAGATTCATTATATTTTTGCAATTCACTAATTTTTTTGGACATCTCTTCGTGTTCCTTAACCAAACTTTTGCAATCATTTTTCAATTGTGAAATCAATGCATTAACGTTTCTACAATATGATCCAATTTCATTTTTCATTACATCCAAATCTGGAGTGATTGCATTTTTATCTTCTGATAATACCCCAAACTTCAATGCTCTTTATCATCATTTCAAATTCATTCTTTTTGTTCCCATACTTTTCCTTTAAGGTTTCAACATGTTTTTCGATAATATGTTTTTCCATATTATCTTTTTTCAATTGACTGCCTGTAGCACTATTTCCAGACATAATTAATATTTAGGTTACCTAATGAATAAAATAAATGTAAATATTTTCAAAAAGATAACATACACTTTCATTTTTCGATAAATAATTCTGCCTTTGGTCTGGGTGATATTGAAATTCATAAAGTAGTAGGCTTGGATCACCCTAGTTGTTTCACCCTGATTTCAAGTGGTTTCACCCATATCAAAATTTACTAATGATCAAACCCATTAGTTACCTTCATAATGAGTGAATTCAAGAAGCCAATCTAGGATTATAAAGATCAAACCAAGTTAACAAATAAGTTAAATGAAAATCAAGAAGCCAAAGTTTGGTAAGAATTAGTTTTTGATTAACTGGGGCTTCTAATGAATAATGTGTAATGAAAGTGTTCGACCAGGAGACAAATTTACCGATGCTGATATTATATTAATTCATTATTTTGGTCATTCAAATAGAGATTATTCATTGTTATTTTACATTACATTGCCTCCATAGCCGCGAAAACATGGATAAATCACATGTTGTTGGAGAATAAATCTATGAAGGAACCATCGATACATGTGGACAATTTAATCTGATTGAACAATGGTGGTGGTAATTGACGAGTTAACGTTTGCTTCCAGCAATTGCTGATATCGCAAATGATTGAACAATAAAAGATCTAACTATTTATATCAGCTAATTATTATATTCTACTTTCGGTTTGTAGATGTCAAAGTTCAAATGCCTTTGAACTTTCAGTTAATTAAATGATCGCTGATCATTGTTATTTAATGGATTATCAAGCGTCCGAAATTTATTCATTTATTGAATAGTAGTTTTCTGCTCTATAGGTCGAAAATTTATAGCAATTTAGAATTTTGTTGAGCGGTATTTGTCTCTGAAATGTTGAAGGACATTACGTGAGCAGTGCGTATTTACGCGAATCTGCGGTGGATGCATTCGATTTTTTTGCACCGGGTCGACACCTCCACAATGATTTCAATGACACGACGAAAGCATCGAACGCCGCAAATTCCAAACAGACTGTCAAACAAGTACAGCGCTATTCATAAAATGTGCCGACAAACAAAATTTCATAAGTGGGGCATCGAACATTACAGCTGATCTCGGTTTAAAAGAAGTTCCTATCACACGTATCAGTAATTGTGTTTTCATTATTAATTAATTAGTTTGTTAATCGTTTAATCGGGCCTAGATTAACCGAAATCGTGTTTAAAGGAAGTTCCGACCGGGAAAAACAATCTACCGCTGATCTCGCTTATTACCGAAATCATGTTTAAAAGAAGTTCTGATTGCCTGATCGGGAATTCGGAACCAAAAGGTTTTTAAGATATCATCTTAATCTCAATAATATATATTGGGTCGAAGTTGCCTCCGAGTTAACTGATGGTTGTATCCGAGTTAACTCACTTTGTCTCCGGTTTAACTGTCCCCGAGTTGACTGGTATTATCATATATTATGATATAAATAAAGTAAAAGTAAAATATAGAATGTATGTTTTAGCAATATATAGAGGGGGGGGGTGAATCCACTATGTGTGAAATAACCAGATAATTTTTGTGCCTCTGGTGGGTGAAACAACCACGGTTGAACTAGTAAAAAGGTGAAACCACCGTCTCCCCTTGAAAGCAAGTTGAACGGAGTCGTAAATTTTTTTAGAATTGTCCATTGAACAGGGGGCCAGATCCAGGGAGACACGTCTGCACCCCTGCCATTGAACCTAAATTTCATAAGTCTATTTCGGTTTTATCTACGCTTCGTTGTTATAAAAACTAATGAATAGACGTTTACTATCTAGATACACATCAATACGGACTCGATTGTTCAAATCTCGAATCATACAAAATTAGAATTGAACACGAAATTTCAATAGGGCCTATTTCCCGAACCATGCTATTTGATGGAGTGACCTTGATCCTATTCTTCATGGCCGGTCAATTCTGAGAAAATTTGATTCAAATTCTATTTGCTTAGCTTAGTGTGTGATGTTAATCAAATATGCGGTTATTTGAATAATAAATTAAGAATACATATTCAATATTTTAGGGACACAAATAACGTGACATCGCTTACGACCAATATCGCCTAAATAGAGAAGAGACAAACGTCCTACCTTGAAGAGAGTTCCTAGATAAGTGGCATTGAGCTGATTTCAGATAGAAACAAAAAGTTAGTCACGTGACAAATTAGCGCGAATTGTTCAATATATTGGGCTAATCCAGTGCCGTAAACTAAAAATAGTATCTGACAGGACAATCAAAGGTTGATTGAGGTCATTGATGCGCGACTATTTTTCATGATTTTCCAGTAACACAGTCGAGTCTCCAACAAATTCATGAAGTTTTAATTTCAATATCTGATTTCTATTTTTGATGTCTGTCATCAGTAGACATAAAGCAAGAAATAAATAAATAAAATTTCCTAAGAACTTTGCATTATAAATTTATGAATTATGCAACAAGCGTACGTTTAGAACAATCGTTTAAGATTTACAATTTTTTTCTCTTAAATTCTTGATTACATGCTACACAAGGACGATTGAATAAGTCCATTTGCTATTTTTAGGCATTAGTAGGGAGTGAAGTGAAGTAAAGAAAAATCCTAGATTACTGAAACCATGACAATAAATCTATTTTACCAAAACCAAGGAAGGTCTCAATGTACACTACACTTCTAACAAAAATGGTTCTATTTTTAGAGTCATAAATCATGAATGTCTTCTTCCATTCCTGCTATTGTTGAAGCGTGACCTTGATATCTACGGGGGGTTAAATTTGTTGACAGAATTATGTCATTAGCTAATTAGAAACTATAAAACCAAGTCACTGTATCAACCTGCTTGGCTTGTTGGACTGTTTAAACAATAGTCCTATTGTCTGTTTTTATTGTCAAGAATAAGTTTAAAGATACAGACTGACAATTTCTTTCAACTTAGTTTTTTTCACACCTCAGATGTTATCTATTTATTTTATTAGTTCTTAACAGAATATGGGACCTGAGTTATAAATGGAATTATTTAGTTTATTTATCTTGTTGGATGTCATTGAATACTAAAGCCAATGTCAATTTATTCTTGATTATCAATTTCTAATCTGTTAAAATTCAAAATTTCATTTTTGATTTTGGATCGTTTCTCTCTTATCCTTTTTGTACAGAATTTTAAAGAATCTTCAGTAATTACTGCTTCAGCATTCATGCAAACATGTACTCCACAATCATTGCTATTATTTTGCAAAGTACATTGTGTTTCAATAATACATTTCCACTGCAAAGACATATTACCTTCCAAGTTCAACATAAATTCTTTAACATTATTCATAACCACTTTTCCTGTTTCATCATGCCTCATAGAATCATAATATTTAATAGTTCTACTTTTAGGAAATATAACAATCAAACTCCAATGACCTGGCATGTATATTGGCATTACAATTTTTTCAAACTGTATAAGATTTTTATTTCTGAATTGCTGAACTGCATCATCCATGTTTAGGGAGATTTTCAAATATATAAAAGTATCTAAACTTTTCACATAACAAATATTCTGATTTCTCTCCTCAAGAATCTTCAAATAAAAATTGATCACTTGATCATTAAGCCAATGACTTCCATCTAATGTATGTAAATCTTCTTGATGAATTATATAATTAAATTGTCTACAAACTACAGGATTCTGCACAGTGCTACAAGATGCTTGCACATGTTTTGCTATTTTCCTTGATATATGTATTTTCTTCTCTTCTGCAACCAAATGTTGAGTTTGTCTTATTTTCACAGGTTTATTCTTCATCTCATTTGATAACAAAATAGTTGCTTCTGGTTCTTTTTCTTGAAGCTGTTCAACAATGCATTCGCTATATAAACAACAATAAATCATTTTATGATCAGAGTAGTAGTTCTCAACAATTCCACATTTCAAAAAACTTTTATCAATATTACTAAACATAAGATCAATTGTTGTGCCATATTCAGTTGTAACCTTTTCAATAAACTGTTGAAAACCATTCAAATTCTGTAGGATTTTTTTGTAATCACTGCTAGCCATTTGTATATTAAAGTCACCTATAATAATACATTGATCATTTTCATAAACAACACTGTTTATTGCAATTAATAAATTGCTAACTGATGTTTTCGGAGGCTTATAAAGTCCTAAAATTTTCCAATGTTTCAAAACACCTGATGTTTCAAAGTCAAACTCGACACTCACCATTTCCATTTCATATTTGTTACATACCTCAAATTGAACATTATGCATATTAAGGAATTCAGTTTTTACATATACAGCCATTCCATGGAGCTTGGAACATTTTTCAGAGAGAGCATCATTTCTAAACAATTCATAGCCTGGTATCTGATAATCAATATCACATTTCTTTTTTAGCCTAGTTTCAGATAATATGAAAATTGTGGCTCTAGTTGTAGCTGGATGGGCTTTAACATCTTCTATGTATTTTTGCAAAGACCTTGTGTTATGGTACAATATGACAGTTTGTTCTTTACCAGCATTTGGACATTCTGCTGTTGCAAAGACAATGCTTCGTTCATTTCTTAATTCTTTCATTTCTTGCTTTACTTTCTCACTGACTTTGATTTTTTCTTCTGCTAAGTTAAGTATATGTAAGCCCTCCAATGTTTTCACTCTGCTTAAACCAACATAATGTACATGCTCTGTTTTTCTGCCATCAAAGTCAACAACTACACTCTCCATTGTATCCCCCTGCGATCTGTGTATTGTTTTTGCTGCAGATGGTCTTAAAGGTATTTGTGTCCTCATTAATTCTGCACTCTGAAACTTTCCAATTCTCACTTGTCTAGCCACTGGAAGAATTGGTGTCCAGGACTTGTGAATATTTTCTCTATACAAATTTTTCAAATCTTTTCTTGTTTCACTACCAATATAGTCATCTTGAAATTGAACCCAAACGATAGTGCCTGGAGCCATGTTAGTTTTAGATGCATCAACTAATTTCACTGAACAAGTTGCACCATTGGTCATGCCATCTTCTGTACGTACATTCAAACATAGTTCACATTTCATATCTTCTACTAAATGGAGTCTTGTATGCAAATGCATAGTTTTTCGAGGATCGTCCGGAACATTAGCAAGCAATGCTTTTCCAACAGTTTGAGCATTAGAGCCAACAACACTATCCTTTGATCTTATTACTACTTTTTGACCTTTCATTTTCTCAAATGCTATTGAATTGTAAGTGTCTGTCTTAGAATTGCTCAAAAATAAATGCTGTACTTCAAAAGGATACCCTTTATCTGTTTTTTTTATAATCCTGGTCTTTAACATGTTCATATCCTTTTCTTTTTCTCCCAAATCAATATAACTACCCTCTCTTAAACGATTCAAAAGTTCTGCGAAAATTTTGCTATCTTTCTGTCTCATAATTTCAGTCAATTCAAACATGCGAAAATTGTCTTTCCAAAGATTGCTTGCTAAAGGACCATAACCTTTACTCAAGCCTTCAAAAATATATCCATCAAATACTGGCTTCAGCTGAAATAAATCTCCTATTGCAATAACATGTACACCACCAAATAACAAACCAGATCCTTTTACATCTTGTAATCTTTTGTTTATAAAATTGAACATTCCACTGCCTACCATAGATACTTCATCAATGAATATAACTTTTATGCCTCCAATATTTGTGCGTAATGTATTTAATCTTCCAGAATCCAATGTTTTGTACTCAAGGCCTTGATTTGCTGGAACTTTCAATGCACTGTGTATTGTGTTTCCTCTAATATTATAGGCAGCTTTTCCAGTTGGAGCCAGTAATAGCTGCCTAACAGTTTGGAAATCATCCCCTGCCTTTGTTTTGTAAAACCTCACCAAACTTTGATACAATGCTGTAGTTACAAAGCTTTTCCCAACACCTGCTCCTCCACTCAAAAATCTAAATACTTGCTGATTAGTTGTCTTAATAGCATACAAAGTATCATAAACAAATTGTGATTGCATTTTATTCAGTGACCTCATTAAATTCCTATATTCGTCATCTGGCATTTCATAAAGAGTGAGCTCTTCACTTTGGTCTTTTTTTGTCATGCCAATATCATTTCCTATGTCATACTCAAACTTTACAGGTTCATTGTTTTTCTTCAAAATTTCTACTTCTACTGCTTCTACTTCCTCATCTTCTCTTTGTACTTGTTGTGCCACAGGCACTTGCTCATCCCAAACATCTTCAAAATCCTGCCCCTCTGCTGCAATGGCATCATCAACACTTGAGCGACAGTTTTCATATTCATCCTGTACAATTGTGATTTCATTTTTTACCTGTTCATACTTTTGGGCAAAAGTTTCACATCCATTTATTAAATCTGTTTTTTCATCTCTCCATGGCATATACAACATTAATAACTCCCTGTAATGTTTTTCAGGGTCTTTGTCTATATTAAAGTTCACATAACGTATAACCCTTGGTTTGTTTCTAATGGTTTCAACTTGTTCATCATCACTATCATCAGTATCAGAATTATGATCCATACAATCTTCCACTAATGTTTCGCCATCACTTCTGCCAGAACGTTTTTTGAAATGCCTTTTTTTATCATGCTTTGCAACAAATTCAGCAAGTGTAATCTTTTCCAGCTTTTTAGGTCTTTCCTGATATCTAATTATCCTATTACTGGAATGTACATTATCATCATCATCATCCATATCAGCCAACTGTTCTTCACTTTTCAATAAATATACTCTTTCATCAGGTGGTGATGTATTTATGAATACTACTTCTCTTGAAGACTTCCTCATTGGCAACTGCAATATTATGTACACAGCTTCTTGTGAACTCACTTCAACATTATTCAAAAATTTGTTTCCTATAACCTTTAACTGATCTTTTATACCAATATTTCCTTTCCTTACTTCTTGACATGCCTTTCTAAGTATATCACTAATTCCTCTCTGACTTTTAGCAATGTATGAGGCTATGTACATTGCACATGCATAAACATCTAGTACATACTGGATATCATGATTTGCTTTCCAAATCTTCATCAATGCTGTATTGTATGCATTAACTCTCAACTCACCTGGTGCTCTTTTCAAAAATACAGTGGGTCTGTTAATTGATGCCCTCACAGCCAAAATATAATCATCATACGTAAGTCCTGTTTTCTTCAAAAAGTCATCAAATGAAGTATTTTCCCCTTCTATCATTTCATCCATCAAAACTTTTAACTCAGAGTAGTTATTCTTACATCTCTTAATTTCTTTCTCTTGGATACTGCCATCCAGAGGTAATAACAACTCAGTTTTTAGCATTGGAGGCTTTGGAAACCCAAACCGACAAGCCTTTTCATGTTGCCTTTTGCAAGTATGCGAGTGCTTATGTATTTGATATGATATTATTTCTTTTAATTCTTCATCTACTTCTTTACTGCATGACATCTTATTATCAATAAATTTACATATTTCTTCAATTGTGCTTTCTCCATAAACAGGACTATTTTCAATCCATAGCAAAGTGTGTATATGAGGTGAGCCCCGTTGTTGAAACTCTACACGATAAAAGAAATCAACCACTTTACCAATAGGAGAATGATTCTTTTTCAATACATCATGAAACAGACAATTCACTTGGTAATCAAACTGCCTTACACATGTAACTGGGTCAGATGCGACAAGGCGACACTTAGTTTCCCAATCCATAGCTGCTATTTCTTCATCTGTATAATGTTTACCATCTTGTACTTTTCCAAGAATTCTTAGCAAATGCACCCAGCGAGTTTCAGCAGCTGAAAAACTACAAAAGAAAGTTGCTGGGCCAAGTTGCCTTATCATTGCAAACAAATCACTTTTTGCTTTCTTAAAATATGGAGGAGATCCACGTAAAGTTTTCAAAATCATAAACCCTTCATCAAATTTTACAAAGTTTTCAATAGTTCCAGGAGTTTTTAAATCGCCAGCTGTCAATTTCCTTCCAGCAGTTTTATTTTTTCTCATTGCTATCTGAACTTGACCAAGAAATGTCTTCATTTGAAGCTTTTTCAATTTAAAGAAAATATTATCCACACAATTGGCCACTCTTCTATCATTGCGTCGCAATTCTGACTTGCATATCTCACTATAGAATACATTTACCTTTCTATCTGCCTTTTCACACCTTTCATTTCCGAAAAAAATATTTGGTAAAGCTAATTCTTCCGAATGCTTGTCCGTAAATATGCTTATAGGTACATTTCCTTCTCCAGGTGCAAAAACATGAATCTTTTCCTTCTCATCTGTCTCGATAAACCCTTCATCAGTTAACAATTTGATAATCTTTTTGCACTTTTCACACTGTGCCTAAACCACAGTTGGTGACATGCTTCACAAACAAATGTGGGACCAATTTGAATTTTCTTATCAAATTCTACAATAAGACCACCAATATCTAATTCATCTTTAATTGACCGTTGCTTTGCTTTCCTTTTTGTTTCTTTACATTTTTCTGCATTTCGATATTTTGCATGTTGTCTCTTCTTTTGTTTCAACAAAAGATCTTTCTTCCTTTCATTTTTTCTAAAACACACATTAGACCTTTTTTGTTTCTTTGCCATAATATTTTTAGTTTTTTCACATTTGCTTTTAAAACATCATCTAACCTTCTTTTTCTCATAGCTGACACATTTCTCACCTGTTCAGCCTCTCTCATTTCTGTATCACTCCTTCTTTTTCTCATAGCTGACACATTCCTCACATGTTCAGCCTCTCTCATTTCTGTATCACTTCTTCTTTTTCTCATAGCTGACACATTTCTCACCCGTTCAGCCTCTCTCATTTCTGTATCACTCCTTCTTTTTCTCATAGCTGACACATTTCTCACCAGTTCAGCCTCTTTAATTTCTGTATCACTTCTTCTTTTTCTCATAGCTGACACATTTCTCACCTGTTCAGCCTCTCTCATTTCAATATCACTTCTTCTTTTTCTCATAGCTGACACATTTCTCACCCGTTCAGCCTCTCTCATTTCTGTATCACTCCTTCTTTTTCTCACAGCTGACACATTTCTCACCCGTTCAGCCTCTCTCATTTCTGTATCACTCCTTCTTTTTCTCATAGCTAACTTATTTCTTGTCTGTTCAACATGTCTTGCTTCTGCATTAGACCGTTTACGATTTTTGGCAATTGCATCATTCTGCTTTTCATATTCTCTTTTACTCAGATCTTGCCGCTCCTTTTTTCGATATTTACACCAATATTCTGTTCTCTTATCGTTTTCTTTTATATCTTTACCTTTCTGTTTTGTTTTTCTTGAAAATCAAAATATTTTTGCAAGCTTTCAGGATATTCAATTCTATTAAAGAATTTGGTTTGACTTATTTGCACAGCCTCATTTTCGCATTCTCCAACTTCCATTTGCCTGTTTTTTTCAATTTTAAAGTTAACCTCTGCCATTTCACATTCTTCAAACTGTTCATTATCAAATCCTGGTTCTTCAAGCAGATTATTCATATTCTGTTCATCATCATTTATTTTCCGTTCTTCCCTCAGCAATCTAACTCTGGATCTTAACTCTATATTTTTCTTCCTGTGACTTTTCTTTTTTGTTTTTGGCATATTTCTTCTCTAAAATAAAAAAGTCAAAAAATAAGAACAATAAAAAAATGTCATAGAAAATTGTTGATACAGAAGCCTAAGACCTTGACTTTGAAAAAGTTTAAACCCCCACAATAAAATGGTTTGCTTATATAGTTAAATATGACCTAATTTTAATCAGTTCATAAATTGTTACTATCGCCGCCTGTGGACATAGTGCATGATAGAATCTTCGTACAAAATGCTGTATGCCTTTTCATATTCAAATCATTGAAAAACGTCATTCAGACTAGATATTTCCTTGGTTTCTTAATCACTGAAACATTTCGTTATTTTGATTTTCCCTGTATAATTTTGAGAGAATCCCGTGTTTACTCTATAGAATGTATTACCCAGTCTTTCAATCGGCCTTATTTTTCTATTGACAAACTCTTGATAATCGCGACATTTAATAATGAAACTATTATTGTGAATGAAACTAGAAATTAAAGAATGTTAAAAAGGAATTAATTGGCTGATATAAATAGATATATTAGTTACTGTCCACTCAGATTAGGCTTCTTCACGCGCTCGCTAGTTTTGTTTTTTGGGGGATTTTGAGTTTTAAACACTTACAATTATCAATTATCACTTTTATCTAATAAAGTTGCAAATTGCAAGTAGTGTGTTGGATTCATCTGTCTAATTTAAAAATAAATACATATACCTACATTGGCGTTGGCTTCGTCTGTCTAATAATTTAAAAATAAATCCGAAATTGCCGATCGTTTTTCAATGTGCGCAATGTTTCAATTGAATAATAAAAATCACTGTTAATAGTACAGACAAACTGACAAGCAGGCTTAAGAATAATAACATTATAATAATATCATTATTTCTCTAATTGACTGAGTCTATAGTTTACTGTTTATTCTATGGTTAAATGGTTGAATAGTTGATCTGTATGATGTACTGCATTAGCAGTCCTGCTCTAATAAATACAACATGTAGGGCCAATCTCCAAAACAGGACAGTTACAAAATGCCAACCCTGTATTTCGCCAATTTACACTAAGTTTTACGCTATATCTCGGCTAAAAACTAGCCAATCGCAACCAAAAGCAAAATGGATCCTCTTTGTAATGCAATAAACCCACATACCTAAAATAAAAGATCCGTACGAAAATACATTTTGGGCCTTGGGGGCTAGGCCACGCCCATTTATGCTAATTACCTGATATGTCAAAACTCTAACAAACGTTACAGAAATAACGCCCATTTATGCTAATTACCTGATATGTCAAAAAGATACATTCACAATTTCAAGCCGGTCGTGGGAAGATGCCTTGAAAGTGTTCTGAAGTTAAAACTAAAAAAAACTTGATATCGGGACGAATTTATATAAATTTTAGTAAGATTAAACCTTTATTAGGCCTACCGGTATTTAAATATTTTGTCGATATGACGATATGGCCTTCCGACATAATGTAGGGTAGGAAATCCATTTCAGAATTTGACCTACTTAATCGGAGATTTTCTATATGGAAAGTCAGTCGAGAAGACTGTCGTCTAGATATTGACTCTCACTATTTTACATGTCATAATAACATTGTTTGACGAATGCACTGCATACTTTGATAATATAATAACACAAACACAACAATTTCGTGAAATATAAAAAGAAAGAAATTTAAGCTGTAGAAGTGACAAGATCGACATACTTTATTAAATTTTAGACCGAGGTTAAACTCGACAATCCAGTCCTTCTGATATCTATGTAATAGTAATTAGTCTGGGTGACAGAGACTACAATTCGCGGGTTTATTGAATTCACGCGTTCTGATTAGTTGTGACGTCGAAAAAGGGGAGGTCTGTCGAATTGTCAATATTGTCGGCTGGAAAATAAGTACAAGACTGTTACCCTGAAGTTTTATGCTATATCTCGGCCAAAAATTGTCCGATCAGCACCAAAATCAATAGGGATCCTCTTTGTAATGCTATTAACCCATATAACAAAAATAAAAAAGATCCATTGAGAATTGTAGACTGTAGAGTGAGTACAAGAAACATGTGAACAGACACACAGACACACACACACACACACAGACAGACAGACAGGGGTGATCACAATATACGACCAAAATACATTTTGGGCGTATAAAAATGGTCGATTTTAGGTTAGATTCATCAAACTTCTAAAATTTACTCTGTTGAAATAGGTGTGTAAAAGCCAACCCACAGTTTTCCCTGCTTTAATGTGTAAAATAGCTTTTGATTTTGGTATATATATATATCCTGGATCATAGCTTATGATATACAGGAAAACAAATTTGAATTTGGCATATGTTACTTGCAATTAGCCTTAATGTTTACAAAATGAGCCACAACCATTATCTTTTTATTTAGTTGAAGTATGCGGTCAATTTATATAAGATGATTAACACAAAAGGTCTTGAAGAAAAAATGAAAGCGGTGAGTAATCTTGCTTCTTAATCATTCTGTTCTTTCAAATAATTACAAAAATCATCTTATTTTTGTTTGAAAAGTATTTGTTTCTAATCTTTATTCATGATGCATTGTGAGTATATTTATTTGTCCCCCTTTTTGTTTCATTTAATTTCGTATTCAATTTGTAGTTAAATAGGACCAATTGAAAATAAGACTTACTTGTCAACATGGGGTAAAATTATTATTTTTATTATTATTAATTATTATTTCGGAATGTCCTGGAGTCCTGCCATGAACGTGCTGACATGCAGGCCCGTAACCAGCTCTATGAGCTGAGAGGGGCGACCGCATTTGTAAGGGGGCGGTCACATTACTTTTAGAAAAAGGAGGGGGGGTAGTAAAGGTGCAGTAATAAATTAATTAACGGGGGGGGGGGGGGGTCTTGCGGGGTTGATTAACGATTAAATAAACAACTGTTGTTAATATCAGGTAACATTACTTTTCGGAAAAGGAGGGGGGGGGTCAGTAAGGGGGTCAGCATTTGTAAGGGAACGGTCACATTACTTTTAAAAAGGAGGGGGTCAGTAAAGGTGCAGTTATAACGATAATGGGTACATGATACTTAAAATAACATTCAAAAAAGAAAATTAATTAAGGTGGGGGGGGGGGTAGTTAACGTTTAAATAAACAATTGTTGTTAATATCAGGTAACATAGGGCCGTATTTTCAAACGATGATTAATTTAATCACTGAGCCTAATTACTGACTATTAGACCAGTGACTAGAGGCTGACTACTAACGGATTCTCGAAAGGATTATTAGTGATTTAAAAAGTGATTAGACCAATGACTTCATAATCATAGAATTGTGATATATTTTTGTAAATTACATAAACGAAAATATCTTGAAACAAAAAGTCTTGATTATCTTGCCATGTGTTTAAATAAATAAAAACAAAAGGAAATTTCATCTGGTAAGAAAGAGACTACTGTGCACTTGTTTGAAGAAAAACATGGAAAAAGCCAAGAGAGACAGATCTGTTAATTGGACAGAACAAGAAAAAGATAAATTCCTAGACATAATTAAGATACATATTTCTGAATTAGAGGACAGGTGGAAATGCAAATAAAAGAAAAGAAATGGCCTGGAAAATAGTACATACTGAATTTGCTGTTGTTTACGGCTTGAAAGAAATAAAGCGCTTGAAAGAGTTATTGAGACGAATGAAATATTGATGTGATACTCAAATCATTCCCGATCATCCATTAGACCCTGTTTCAAGCAAACCAACAACTCAATCCAGAAACGTATTACCGTTAAAAAGGTATGTCAACTTGGAAAAAAAAATCATTCAGTCATAAATATTCCATGTCCCAGATTTATTAAAAGCACACATTTCATCTAACCCATGTCACTGAAACCCGTACCATTTTGTCATTGAACTAGTCTTATAATTACATTTTTGCAATATAAGCATTCTTAAAACGGTAATATTAAAACTGAAGAAGAGGGCTTTAGCTCATTTCTCAGCCATGTATGCTCTTAAGGATGGGAACTAACCCAATACCAGACATTGAAACTACATTTCTAAAACACCATGAGGAAGAACATCAATATAGAATTGATATTTTAAAGAAAAGGGATTATCTTTTAAGTTAAAAAAACAAAATAGCACAAGCCAAATTTAACAGATTAGAACCATGTCAACAGTGTGGCATTCCATAATTTTCGATTCAAATGAAGAATCAACCAAGGATTCTGTAATTCCTGAATCTGGTAAAGAATCTTAAGGGGTTGACAGAGCTTTTAGATTCTTGGAGCTTCTTCAGGACAAAGACTAATGTAATATCGAGTTTTCTTGTAATCATTGTTTTTCAATCGCTGAAAAGCCAGAGTGCACATTATACATATAATGACACGAAATAACATTTAATTGAAGCTTCCAGAAAAGGGAGGAATATTTCGATGGCTCAGAGCACAGACCGTACAAGTCTATTTTTGGTGATTTTTCACTTTTTATACTTAATGTATAAAATGAATTATTCTACATCATGTGATGTAATCCCTTTGTCATTATCCTTTTTTAAAAAGGGAGATAATATCAATTAACCAATTGGTTTATAAGAATTTACTTCCACCTGCACTCTATGACCACAGCTTAAAGTGGTAAGATTAAATGAACCATTCACTGACACGTAATGTAGAATCCCCTTGGCATTTGATGTATTTGTAAACATTACTTAAATGATAACTAATGCTAAAGTCATTATTCTTTTATTGTATTATTGTAAGAAGGCATTCAGCATCCCTTAGTACCTCATTATTTTATTTGTTGATCCAGTACATTCACAGCATGTTGTTTTCGGATTCTTCAGACCTAAAAAAAGACCAATGTTCCATATGTAATGGCTATTATGATGCAGTAGGTGATGAAAAGAAGGTCTTAAATCAGAATTGGAAGAGCATAAAAGGCGTTAAATGAGGCATTAGACGAAACGAAGCGTAATTAGAAACAAGCCAAATCAGATAAATCCTTCCGTTCGATACCATTTGATCTGCAGGCTGTTCTGAACTTACCTCATGCTGGAGAAGCGCAAATATACTATAAGGGAAAACTGTCTGTGTATAATTTCACTATTTATGAGACACACTCTTCGGATGGGTTTTTCTTTCTTTGGAATGAATGTGAAGGGCAACGAGGCTCTTCTGAAATTAGCACATCACTTCTGCATTACTTGAAAAATCTTCCAGATTGTGTCACCCATGTTGCTTCATTTTCAGAAACCTGTTCTGGTCAAAATAGAAACCAGTATGTCGCATCAGCCATGATATATGCTGTTCATATTGTGGATAATCTTAAAGTTCTTTGAATCTGGTCATAGCTATATGGAAGTCGATTCCATGCACTCTGTTATAGAACGAGCCACAAAACACGCCCCCTTATATACAGATAGTGAATGGATAGTTGCAATCAGAGGTTCAAGACGAAATCCAAGACTTTACATAGTTAATCATCTGCAACATTCAAACTTTTATGGCATGAAAGATCTCGCCCAGCATGTCATGAAAACAGAACGAAGAACACAGTTGGTGGCAAAGTTAACTGGATGTACATAAAATGGATGCGTTGTACAAAAAGCAACCCAGGAATAATACATTATAAATACAATATCAGTGATACAGAATTTTTAACTCTGGATACAGGAAAGAATAATTCTAAACTTAATCTTTCGAAAGCTTATTCGAATATGTTACCCATTTACTGTCATCAAGAGTGATACCACCTAATAATAGTAGATATTATTCTGATCTCCCAGCCTCCAACGGGTAGCAAGTGTGTCTGATGATGATAGTAACTGACAGTACTGTTCTTGAAAGTATTATAAGATTAATTGTTGTTGAGATTAATTTGATTTCCAGTAGTTT
>CM060199.1:21842413-21868468 GCA_030562195.1 Nipponacmea schrenckii
GGAAAGAAAGGTTAGAACGAAAAAGGAAAAGAAATGTCCAGAAAGCGAAAAAGCAGAAACTACCGAGGGTACGAAAGGTATAAATACTTCGGTGCACCCTTAGAAATGTCATTTTCGACCATGACACCTCGACGAAGTACCAAGTGTGTTTCTAGGCAATGCAAAGCCATTCTGAACGGTAAGATTCGATTAACGCCACAACAACGTCGCCTGCTGACTCCCCACAAAAGAGCCCTACGTACATTAGCCAACCCGCGAACCTCCGATCGATCAAAGAGAAGATTGTTAAACCAAAGAGGCGGTTTTCTGGGTACGTTGTTGGCTTCTTTGGCCTCTGGTGTTATTGGGCCACTCATTGGTGCCATTCGACGATAACGAGTATATAAAGGACCATCGTGGATTTCTGATCTCAGTCATGAAGACCAAACAGACCTCGCACGAGAAAACTCCTCTCGGTTGGGAAAATCACATTTTGAAAGATAAAAATGTCGTGGCGTGTATGTGTGAATGTATCGTTAATCTAATTCGGATGTTGGCTTCTTTGTTCTCTGGTGTTCTTAGACCACTCTTTCGACGGTGAAGGGTATATAAAGGCCATTCACTGAACTCTGATCTCAGTCATGAAAGCTCAACAGACCTTGGACAGTTTCATGAAAACTCCCGTCAGTTGGCGAAATTACATTTTGAACGATAAAAAAGTCGTGGATTGTTTATGTGAATGTATTGGTAACCTGATTCGGGGTACGTTACCGTTATCAGCTGCAGAAAAAAAACGCCTGCGTTCAAAGGCGTCCTTGCTTAGACGTTTAGGCACACCTAAAACACCCTGGAAAACGCGAAGAAGACTAAAGGATTGTGGAAACCCGTCTTCAACCCCTTGCTCACCAAATTAAAACAACGATGAAGTTTGCCAGAAAAATGAGGTTGGTCCCCGCAGATGAACCAGAGAAGATTGTCACGGTCAAACCTTACGAACCCGTGTACGATCGAAATCCAGTTAAAGAAGCTTTAGACGAATTGAGTCAAGAAATGCAACGTTTTCTCAAGTCTGACGCTCCAGACTCTATTAAAATGGACCAATATGGACAAATGTTGCAGCGCTATCAACTACTACAAAATAAAAGACACCCACCGACACGAGACGTTCTCCCTCCCCCACAGAGCAAACCAGACGTTCCACACCTGGAGAAACCCAACATTTTAACATTGGTGCCTAAAACTTACCAAGGCAAAGCTCGTATGTTACTTGAACACTTAGAGGAGAAAACTCCCTTCTCTTGGAACGACAAGTACGAATTGACTCAAAACGACCAAGTGATGAAAGAAACCAATGTGGTCGATATCGTCAATGATTTCATTCGCAACCGCAAGACTGCCAATGCTCCCTATGGATGGGAGGCCATCATGAGAAGTTTGAGAGAATCCAACATACCGCGAGAAGCCATTGGGAACGATCGTCGCTGGGCATTGTTTTCAACACCTTCACAGCCAGCCTTACCTACCACCATGGAAACACCTCAAAAGCCTCTCAGTAAAAAACGACAAAGAAGACAAAGAAAATGGCTGTCTTTTGATAGCCTATAAAAAAAAGACAGTACAGACTTTCACAGATCAAAGATGAAGAAGCTGGCACAAGTCTATTACGATCCGGCACATCCAGCAGGGTTTAGTGGTGCGCAGAAACTAGCCAAGGCCACTGGGGTGCCTTTGAAGAAAGTCAAATCTTGGCTTGCAGGACAACGAACGTATACGTTACACAAGCCTCTCAAGAAAAAATTTAAGAGATCCCCTACAATAGTAGCAGGCATCGATCACCAGTGGCAAGCGGATTTGAGTGATTTGAGTAGCCTGGCCAAGAAAAACAAGGGCTATCGCTTTTTGTTGTGTGTAATTGACGTGTTTTCAAAATACGCTTGGGTCGTGCCCATTAAAGACAAGAAAGGCGACACCCTGGTTAAAGCTTTCCAAACAATTCAAGACAGAACACCACTGCGTTTGCAAACCGACAAAGGCACGGAATTTCTAAATAGAAAATTTCAACGCTTATCTCAAAAAGAAAAAAATTCATTTTTTCGTCACCCACAATGCCGAAACCAAAGCTAGTGTGGTGGAAAGATTCCAGCGTACTTTAAAACAGGGATGTGGCGATATTTCACCTACCAGAAAACCGAACGATACATCGATGTTTTAGATCAACTGGTTCAAGGTTACAATGCAGCCGTACATCGCACTATTGGCATGGCACCCAAAGACGTGACGGTTCAAAACGAATGGTTAGTGAGTCAACGATTACCCAAAGACAATCCAAAGAAGAAAAAACACGACATCACGTCGTCTGTGCGGTTAGCTCTGGACAAACAGAAAGCCTTCGATAAAGGCTATTGGCCCAACTGGACATTGGAAACGTTTCAAGTCAAACCCAGTGTAGGTTCCCGATATAGATTGATTGATCGTTTTATCCCGAAGAATAACAAGAAGTGAAGGAAGATAAAGAAGAAGCATACGTGATTGAAAAAATCATAGAACGTCGCGGTAAAAACATATTGGTTAAATGGAAAGGTTATCCTGCTAGTTTCAATTCCTGGATTCCTGAATCGACCGTAGAGTATAAATAGAAGTAACCAACTACAGTAGAGATACATCATGCAAGACGAATCCACATCGACAACATCCAGCGGACTTTCCAGTGGACTATCGAGATCCTGGGCTTGTCTGGGAAGTCGAGTGCCTCAAGCTGAAATTGTATTTTTTTGTCAAGTGATCTTGGTCTACATCGTAGCGGGTATTGCTTTATCTCAACTCGCTCTGAAGCCCGAAGGACCTCAAACCACTTTGTGGACGGCATTGTTATCCAGCAGCTTGGGTTATTTGCTACCTTCACCCCAACTGAAGAAAAATGAACGACTTTAATCTCACCCTGCCTAGTGACAGTTCCATGGGAATGTTTCCGGACAACACACTTTCTACTTTTTCGAACCTACTTGAATCCTCCTATTCAACTGAATCATCAAGAATGGGAGGTGGGTTTGGCAGCTCTGGCGTTTCCCACGGATTGGTATAACCTCACGGATAGGGAAAACAAAATGAGATTGAAAATCTTTCCTTAGAAAATCATCCCTGGGATGAATACCATCAAGTGTGTTAGAAACCAATGGTTAGAACCACCCACGTGTGACACCGTCCCCAACAACGACGAAGGTTCGACCGAAGTTGAAACTCATATGGAAACCAACACGTATAGAAATGTGGAACAATTGTTGAATGTACTGAACGTCACCATGCATGGATTATGGAAATGTAATGAAATACAAGAGGTGATTCATCAAAAACCCGTCAGACTGGATCCCAACAACAAACAAATGACAGCTTTTGAAAAAAGCGAACAGCTGGAGTACGAAAACCGATTGAAATTGGCCAATAAAGCTAAAGTGCGTCCCTATGCATCCTTTAAATTGGATCCGTTAAGCAAAAGAATACATTAATCTTTTGATACCAAAGAAGCAGTCGATTTCATGCGCATGTTACCGGCCATCAGTTTTGAAATGGAAGGTCCCATGGTAGGCATGTTAGGATGGTCTGACTTGACCCAAAGGTTTCGTTTCGATCAATTATGTCGCCGAAAAAACAACGAAGACAGAATCAAGGCACCTTTCCAACCGTCTGTGGATATGACTTTTGATATGTTTTACTTGTATTCGGGTATTGTGGAACCTCAGCGTGTAGGTGATATTGTGGCCCCGGTCCTGGACGTGTTTTACAGTCAATCGGGATACTTTCGACCATCGGCCATACATTACGTGCCGCTCAAATATGACCGCCTGACAGCCATTGGTATATATATAAGGGGCGTCCCGTACCATTTGTACGCGGAAAAGTGGTAGCCAAACTTCACTTTAGAAAAAAACCATGACGTTATTGGGAGGAGGTAACATTCGAGTGTATCGTGGAGGGGTGCTCCGACAGCGAGGGTCTGGATTTTTGTCTGGTTTGATGAACATGGCCAAAAAAGGTATTGTGACGGCAGGAAAATCTCTATGGAGTGCGGGTAAACAAGCTGTAAAAGATAACCTCCCTCAAGTTGGACAGGAAGTAATGAAAGTCGTTAGAGGCAAGGAAACCGTCAGTAGAGGCCTGAAAAACATACTTCAAAAAGCTGTCCAACCTGCTTTAAAATCTACCATTTCGGAAGCGCTGAAGAAGACGTTTGAGGGTATAAAAGACCCACAACCCCAGCGAAAGCGGACAAAGCCATCTGCAGCTCGCTTTGTCAACATCAAAAGAAAGAGAAGAGAGAAAGACATATTCGACCATGGCTTCGTCAATGATGCGTAGTGATTCGTGTCCTTGTGCTCGAGAACAATGACAAAAGCTTTTCACTGTTCCCGATACACAAACGGCAGTGACCAAAGTTACCAAAGTCAGAAAGTACCCATTGACCAGTGATCTAAACCACGACGGCCCTTTAGATTTTCTAATACCCAATGCCAGCACAGACTTTATCGATTTGGCTAATATTAGTTTGTATCTCAAGCTCAAAATGTGAAAGAAGATGGGACGGCCGTGGGCGCAGATCAGAAGATCGGACCCATCAACAATTTCTTTCACTCACTATTCAAAGACGTCAAAATGAGACTGGGTAAAGATTCAGACACTCTGGTAACATCTTCCTTACCAAACTATCCGTATCGAGCTTACCTGGAGAATTTGTTGAGCTTCGGCGAAGGGTCCAAACGCGACTAACTCAACCAACAAGTAATGTGGGAGAAAGACACGGCTGATCAATTAGATAGCACACAAGCCGTTCAAACTGGAGCTGGTGATGCCGTAGTACCCATCGTTAACCATGGCTTGGGAGAACGAAGAAAAAGGATGGGTGAAAGTTTAGAGTTTGAAATGCAATCACGACTACACGTAGATTTATGCCTACAAGATCGCTATTTGGTGGATGGGGTGGATATTCGCATTCAACTGGAAAAACAACAACCCAAGTTCTATCTCATGTGGAACGAAAACAACGAAACGTTTAAAATAGAGTTTATCAAGACGTATTTGGAAGTACCTTTCATTACCTTAGCTCCCTCAACTTACACGAGAATAGCACAGACGCTGCAAACTACCAACGCCAAATACCCCCTGAATAGAGTGGTGGTGAAAGACGTGGCTTTGCCATATAGAAGACGTTTTCAAGTCCTGGATAACCTTTTCATTAACGAAGTATTGCCCAAACGACTTATTATAGGATTCGTAGAAAACGATTCTTACGATGGGAACCCTGTCAAAAACCCATTCAAATTTCATCACCACAACATCGAATACCTAAAACTGATGCAAAACGGGAGTGTGGTGGATGAATACACGATGGACTTTGGAAACAAACAAGCCACGACTCCTTATTTAAATTTGATGGAAAGAGTGGGAATACTAAACACCAAAGACGACCTGGATTTATCCTACAACGACTATATAAAGGGTTACACACTCTTTCGTTTCGATTTGACCAACGACCATGGGGCAGAGCAAGCCAATTTCCATCCCAAGTCGACTGGAAGTTTGTCTTTAGAATTGAGATTCGATAACCCTCCACAAACATCACTCAATTTGTTGCTGTTTGCCGAATACGATAATGTCTTGGAAATCGATGCCAACCGTCAAATTTTGGTGGATTGGTAAACCTTGTATACTTCGCAGTTGGAGGAAGGGCTGAAATGTCACATCCCTGAACAATTTGGGGGAGTTTTAGCTAGAAATCAGTTACAAGAAGCGAAACCGAAAAACTATCCTGAAGCCTACGTAGTCAACACCGATGACGAAGATCAACCTGGAAAACATTGGACCGTTTTTGTCTGCGAAAAAAACCATTGTGATTTCTTCGACTCTTATGGTTGTCCACCAGATGTGTATGAGAAAGACTTTGCAGACTTTGCTCAACGTCAAGGATCAGTACGACACACCTCCCAATGGATTCAAGGACTTCAAAGTGTCGTGTGTGGAAATTATTGTCCTTTTTACTTGTGTCACACATTTCACGTACTCGCACCTCATGCTTTTTCCGTGTTTGATTCAAATCTCACAGAAAACGATCGCTTAGTTCACTCTTGGACCCATGACCATTTTCCCTGCATGAGTTTTGAAGAAGGGCAAACATGCGTAGGGTTTATGGATGTAAATACGTTTGTTCGTTACATTCTTGTTAAAAAGTTACATTATCTTATGTTAAATTCTTGTTAAAAAGTTACATTATCTTATGTTAAATTCTCGTTGAATAAAAAAGTTAATTAAACGTTCAACCTGTTTTTTGTGAAATAAAGAGGGAAGGGAAATAACAAAAATCCAATATGGCAGCCCACATGACACACCGGAAGTACGCCCATAGCAACGCGCGCCAAAAATCCAATATGGCCGCCCCCATGACTAACCGGAAGTCGTTCCCTAGCAACGCACGTGCTTCCCTAGCAACCAAAGTTCCTGTAAACCCTAGATAACTACTATAGGAGAAGGAACGTTCACCGTAATTAACATAATTGGCAGTGATAGGTTTCAATTTGTAAATATCATTAGAGCTACGTAGGTTGCGAGAATTTGTTTGCTTGGATATGAGATCACATAAATATTTTGGGGCAATTTGATTATAACATTTATAAGTAAGTAATAATATTTTAAATTCAATTCTATAATGTATGGGAAGCCAGTGTAACTGCATTAAACAAGGTGTAATATCTTCCACTCTATTGGTAAGTGTGATAAGTCTAGCGGCAGTATTTTGAACTTTTTGTAATTTATTTAACAATTTATTTGGCAAGCCAGCTAATAGAGAATTGAACATATCTAATCTGGAGGTAATTAAAGTATTAACCAATGTTTTTGTATGGTCAATGGTGAGGTATTTACGAATTTTTCCAATATTATGGATGTGAAAGTAACAAGTTTTACAAATATTATTAATCTGAACTGACATCTTCATACCAGTATCATAGTGTGCACCTATGTTTCTGGCTGAGGCTACAGGGGAAATGTCACAATTTTCAATATGGAGAGATAATGAATTATCTACAGTTTTTAAATTATATTTTGAACCAATTAACATGTATTCAGTTTTATCACCATTAAGTTTTAAGAAATTTTTCGACATCCAAATTTTTATCTCTTTTATGCAATTTTCGACATTGTCTTTACTATTAATAAAATTATCTTCAGTATGGGGGTTAAATGACATATATAATTGTGTATCATCAGCATAGATGTGATACTTAAGGCCATGTTTTTTTAACAATGTTTCCAATAGGGGTGGTGTAAAGAGTAAATAAAATGGGTCCTAAAACCGATCCTTGGGGTACGCCGTAAAGAATGTCATGATCACTAGAGATTACACCATCAATAATTATTCTTTGTTTTCGACCAGTAAGATGACTTTCCAAGAGTTTGAGTGCTGATCCTTCAATACCAAATTCATTTTCTAGTCTCTTTAAAAGATTCTTGGGGTCAATGGTGTCAAAAGCTGCTGACAAATCCAAGAGTATTAAAAATACGCAGTTTTTATTGTCCAGAGAGCGTAAAATGTCATCATGAACTTTGACAAGAGCCGTTTCTGTACTGTGAAATTTACGGTATGCACTTTGAAGATTTTCACGAAGATCATTCTGGTCGATATATGAGATAAGTTGCTTAGCTATACATTTCTCTAGAATTTTTGAAACAAAGCTTAGATTCGAAATAGGGCGGTAATTCTTAAGTAAGTTACGATCAAGATTTGACTTTTTTATGGCAGGTATCACATTGGCAAGTTTAACCCTTTCAGGCCCAAGGGTAGAAATTTCAAGGCTACACTAAATTCTGTGTTATTTTTTGTGTTGTTCTGTCACAAAAGAGACATACCAAAAGTTTTTTTGAAAATTTTTAAATTTTGTGAAATATATGGAAGTGGGACTTGTAAGTCCCGTCAGGCCTTAAAGGCTGTGACAAATAATCAATGAAGACAATACTGTTAATTCAAATATTAGTTTATTAATTCATTAATAATGAAAATAATTCATTAGTACAAAGAATTTATAATATTTAAGCACTTTTATTCAAGACTTACTCCATGGAATTCCATAAAGCAATTTTTGTTTTTATTGCAACACAAGAACACTTTACATGTAAAACATTTGCTATGAGGACGAGACTCTATATTGTGCTTAGCACACACTTCACATCTTCCACGACCTTCAACAAATATAATAAGATGAACTCCAACATTTAATAACCGTATTCCTTCACCTACGGAATAGTTTACTTTCCGTCTTTTAACAAGGTGTGACAAAGGAGAAGACCCCCCAGGACGACCAACCTTTGGCTCACGGGACATAGTAATCAAGCTTTGTGCCACCTCTCTCCTGAAATCAAGACTTGAAAATTTTTGTCCAGTAATTTGATTGTAAACAACCATTGCGTTAATAAGAGCTCTGTCAAGGAGGCCAAATGCTAATCTGTGCCAAAATTTTAACGACTTTCTGTTCAGTCCATGTATGGCACACAACATATCTGCTTTGTCAACCCCACCCATATACTTATTATAATCAACAATAGATGATGGACATGAAAATTCTGCTGCAGATCCATCTTTTTGGGTTCTTGTAACAAAGGTAGCATCTGAACCATGGAAGTTTGAAAGCAAGTGCACTGCTTTATTATCCATCCATTTGTAGTAAACAATGTCATTTTCAGATACCCTAAAATCAAATTCACCTCGTTTCAGTTCCCTGTCAGATTTTACATTATTGGGCAGATATTTCCTATTTTTACGAACAGTTCCACATGCCAATATACCCTTGGTTTTTAAGTATTCCATCAAAGGAACAGAACAGAAATAATTGTCAAAATATACCATGTGATTTTTGTCTACAACATCTGAAAGAAGAGAGATGATTACTTTTTCTCCCAAGCCAAATTGCCATTTCTCATCATTAACAAAATTTTCAGTACCAAATTTCCCTTGATATACTTCAAATTTTGATATGTATCCATTCATGTCAGCCCTTACCCACAGTTTGAAACCCCGTTTAATTGGTTTCATGGGGTTGTATTGCTTTAAAGTGCTCCTTCCCTTGAATTTAATCATGCTTTCGTCTATCGATATATTCCTTGTGACATCATATAATTTAGCAAAATTTGTATTTAACCCAGAAATCAGTGGTCTTAATTTATATAATTTATCATTGTTATTATTTGGAATTGCATGATTGTCATTGAAATGAAGGTTTGATAATATATCCCTAAATCTATTGCGAGACATGCACGAGGAAACAAAAGGCAATCCCAAGTCTTCATCATGTTTCCAGTAATCTCTCCATGATGGTAGTTTATGGTAGCCCATTAACAGATTGATACCAAAAAAGCCCAGAAGTTCTTTATCTGTCACAGCTCTAATGTTAGTTGACTTCTGAACAGAATACAAATTGGTTTGGTAGATAGTATGCTGTCGTAAATCAGTATCGAAAAACTTCAGAAAAAAGTCACCAGCAGTAGTACAATCTTCAAACTGCTCAAGAACTGCACCTACAATTATAAAGATTTATTTTCAATGCAATTTTGTCAAGATACTGAACACAATATATATGTATATATCTATGAGGAACAAAAAATAACTTATTGGACAATACAGATCAGTAACATTTCATAGTTAATATCGAGCACAAAGCTCTTTGCTGTTAACATTAGTAGTATTAGAGTATTTAGATTTCCGGCATCCCTCCATTTCGTTATACTCCACTCCGGTCTACCGGAAATCTAAATACTCTAATACTACTGCCGGAAATCTAAATACTCTAATACTACTAACATTAGACAGAATTTTGTACTTGTTGTCTGATTGTGTTTTTAGGTGGTCAGATGTATATTGAAATTATAGTTCATAATGAATTTTTTATTGTAATTGATATAATACCTTCTCTGTGTACAAAAGAATCTGGAGTTCGGTGGCACTCTCGACTTTTCCACCTCGGCCTGTAATCTATAGGGCTCTCTTCTGAAGTGTGGATGGAATGTAAAGGTTCTTCAGAATCAGGTTCTGTTTGACTCTGACCATCATTAGCCTCAGTTACAATTGATTCATCAATGTCCGAATCATCATCCATATCCATACTCTCTCCATCCTCTTGGATCAAATCACAGACCTGTTGCACATTGAAAGTTCTCTGTGTCATCTAAATATAAGATTTAAAATCTCTTTAATTTAATTATTCAGAACTAAAAAATATATGTTTTGTTCTAAGTAAGATAAACCGATCGGGACAGAAAAGTCCCGTCAGATGGCAAATTTTGCGAAATAGCCTGTCGGGACTGACAAGTCCCACCTGGAAAGATGGACACAAATTGATCAAAAACAAGAAGATGAAAACCATGATTCATCTAAATAGTTAATAACTGAATATATAATCCTTAAAAAAATTCCCTATGCCAGGGCTTACCTTGAAAAAGATGTATATCTGTTATGGTTAGATTAAAAAAAAAAAAAAATAAAAACGTGCAAGCTTCAAAGGTCACACCAAATGATGAAATGGAAAATTCCTTGCACTTGAGATGAACCCTACCATCTGGTCATTAGACAATATTATTGTTATATTAATATATAATATCGATGATAACTTACAAATCTTTTACAACATTGTGGCAAATATCAGACGGGACTCATAAGTCCCTTTGGGCCTGAAAGGGTTTTAAAACTATCTGGTATCTTAGATTCAGAAAAACTTGAATTGATTATGTCAATTATAGCGGGAAGAAAAAGATCTAAATTGTCTTTGATCAGTGATGAGGGCAGGGGATCCAATGCGCACCATTTTGGAGCTGTTGATTTTATGATAGATGAAAAGAAGTGAGCAAACCTTTCAGTCGGTTCGAGATTGTTTTTGCAATCTGGAAGAATAGTTCTTGACGAGTCCGGGTTTATAAGTTTGACTATTTGAAAAAGTTCCTTTTGTTTGTTACAACTAGTTTCTATTTTGTTACAGTAAAATTGGGATTTTGCATTGTTAATAAGCCTATTTACATTATTTTTTTCCTGTCGATAGATTTCTTTATGAATATTAAGACTGGTCTTGCGCCAATTGAGTTCAGCTCGACGTCGTTTTCTTTTGGCTACCAATATTTCGTCATTAAACCATTCAGTGTTGGGACGAACTCTTATAGTTTTGGTTTGAAGTGGAATGATATCATCAATGATCTGTTGCAGTATTCTGTCATAGGATTCGGCTTTCATGTTTACAGAGCTGCTGCTAGAAACGTTATGTAATAGACAGGCGGATATAGCATTGCGAAATACATCATTTTTCATAGTTTTGAATTTTCTGTATTTGAGGATCTTCTTGTTTCCTGGTGATTCAATAGTTTGAACTTTAAACTGAATTTACTTATTTAAGCTTATTAAGATCAAGAAGGAAGATCAGTGAAAGACAGCATTCAAAACCAAATATGGTTTGTACGAGTTCCAGAAGATGGCAGCAACATTTTCCAGAGTTATGAATCTGATTTTACAAGGTTTGAGTTGGAATGTCGTTTTAGCTTTTCTAGATGATGCCCTTGTTATGGTGAAGAGTTTCCCGGAACATCTAGAGAATCTGAAAAACGTTCTGGCTAGATTCAAGAAGTTTGGACTGAAGTTGAAACCGAGGAAATGTAAGACTGAATATCTAGGAAGAATTGTTAGGGATGAAGGTATTGAGGTAAATGACAAACAGTTAGATGATATTAGAAATATACCTGCTCCCAAAGTAAAGAAAGATGTAGAAAAATTCCTTGGTTTTGCCAATTACCACAGGATATTCATAAAAGACTTTGCTAAGATAGCGGTGCCCTTATATGCTTTGACCTCTAAGAAAGATTTTTATGAGGGGGGGGGGAGGAGTAGGAAGCTTTTGATAAACTGAAAGAACTTCTACGCCATTGTTAGCTTTACCTAATAGAACTGGAGAATTTATTTTAGACACAGATGCCTCAGATGTTGCTATTGGTGGAGAATTATTGCAGGTTCAAGATGGTGAAGAAAGAGTTATTTCTCATGGTAGCTATTCTTTGACGCCTGTACAAAGGAGGTACTGCACTACCCGAAAAAAATTACTAGCTGTTATAAAATTTACCAGGCTGTTTAGACATTATTTGATAGGTAGGAAGTTTCGAATTAGAACTGATCACAATAGTCTTCTTTGGTTGATGAAATTTTAGCATCAAGGGGGACAAATTGCTAGATGGATGGAAGAACTGAGTCAATATTACATGGAGATTGAACACCGTCCAGTCGTTCAGCACATTAATGCTGACATACTCAGTCGTATTGATGTGCCTGGGCCCTGTGATGATTCTGTAGTAAATATGAGCCGTAACAGTTTGCCATGCAAAGGATGCAAATCTTGTGTAAAAGCAATTCAGGATTGGTCAGAATTTGCACAGACAGTAGATGATGTAGTACCCATAGCTCAAGAATGCACAGAGGAAGTTAATTGGCCATTACTTTAGAAAGAATGGAAGGAGAAGGCTAAAATTTACCAAATGGTCTGCAGTGTTTCGTTAGCTGGTGCTTCAGATACAGATGTTTTGAAGGAGCAACAAGATGATTCGGATTTGAAGACAATTTTGGAGTTTTTGAGGAATGGAATAATACCTGATGAGGGAACTTTGATGATAAGTAGTAAAACTTCCAAAGCTTATTGGTTGAATCGTGAGATGTTTTCCTTAATCCTGATGGTATTGTTTTTCGTAGGAATCCCAAGGTGTCAGATTCCCAACTTGTGGTACCTCGGAAATGTAAGAAGGAAATAATGAAGCTCTACCATGACATCCCGTCAGAGGTCACCAAGGTATCTCCAGAACTAGATTAAAAATCAAGGAAAAATACTATTGGTACAAGATGACACAGGATATATACTACTATGTAATTTCATGTTCAGTTTGTAATCAGAGCAAGAAGGCTACTAGACATGCTAGGTTTCAGATGACGAAATTTTGGAAAGGGTTCACTTGGACTATTTGGGACTGTTCCCCAAAAGCAATTCTGGGTAATGAGTTTGTTTTAGTCATGGTGGACGAACTGGGTGGAATGTATTCCTGTCCCAAACCAAACTGCAGAATTGACAGCACAAACTGCAGTGAATGAATTTTTCTCAAGGTTCGGCTATCCATACCAAATCTTCACAATCCAGGGAAGTAATTTTCAAAGTTTATTGTTTACCAGCTTATGTGAGAAATTACATATTATACATAAGGCTTGAACAACTAATTATAGACCTTCTGCAATTGGGCAAGTTAAACGTTACAATCGCACTCTAATGGATTCGGTGCGCCGTTGCGTGAGTAAGAACCAGAAAAACTGGGATGAGAACATGGCAGAGTTGGCTGGCACACTTCGCTCTTCTATTAACCGACAAACTAGGTACACTACTAATATGTTGATGCTTGGCAGGGAAATTAATTTTCCAGCAGATATATTTTACAGGTCACCAGTAAAGGATGATTCGGATGTGGATCAATATGTAAGTCGGCTATGTATGAGGGATGCATTGAACGTAGCTCAGCAAAGATCTAATAGGGATTATGATGTCAAGATGAATGAGAAGACTTATAAAGTAGGTGACTCTATTTATATTTTGGATACAGCATCGATTAAAGGCATATGTAGGAAATTAACGAAATTCTGGAGAGGTCCTTGAGTTATTATAGGAAAGATAAGTGCATCTTTATTCAGGGTCAAAACCAGAAATACAGTTATGGTTCTTCATCATGATAGAATTAAGTTTTGTCGAGACCATGATCTACCAACATGGATAAAATCTATTCAGTCGAGGGTGAAGGATGGAGAAGTCTGCAAGAGGAAAGAAAGTTTATTGTCTTTGAAAGAAATCTTGGGGTCGAGCCTTTGGTATTGAATGTCTGGAATGGTTTCATGGCAAATGTGTCAACATCACGCAGGAGCAAGCTGATCTGATCGACGAGTATAAATTTCCGAATTGTGGGGACATAACTTTTGGCGTTTCCCTATAGGTTGATTCCTCAAAAATCTTGAGTTCCGGGAGGAAAGAACACCAATATTATTATTATTACGTTCTCCTTACAGATGAGTAAGTGGATTACGCTAAGCGAGTATAGAAGTAGAGCTAGTTCGCCAGGTTTTCCCCGTTTGGTTGTGCCACCCAAACGGGAGAAATTCTTGCGGGTTAGAAAGGTAGAAAAGAGGAAGAGAAGATTAGATGAAAGGAGAGGATTGAATGAAGCCAGGGGGTGGCAGGTTTGGAAACAGAGAGGGGCGGGTAGATGGACGAGGAAGGAGGTCGAAAGGAGAAAAAGAGGGAAGTAGGAGGAGGAAAGGAGGGTTGTTAGAAGAGAGGCGGGAGGAGTATAGAGTGTTGGAGATGCGGGAAAGGGAGAAGGTGGAAGAGCGCAGGAGATAGGAAGAAGAAAGGAAATAGAAGAGTGGATTGAGGGAGGAGAGAAGTAGGCAGAGTTTGAGGGGGAAAAAAGGAACAGACGCAAGAGGAGCAGGGAAGAGGGTGAGCAGGAGTAGAGTTCGCAGGTCGTAGTTAAGGAGAGGAAAGAAGAGGGGGTACGGCCTCGGACTAGTAGCTGCCCGTTTCCTGGATGTGGCGCTCTAAGGAGGAGGTTGAAAAAACATGTGTTTCAGTGTCATTTACCACCTTTTTTTAAGGACGTAGCACAAGTGGAGGCCGAAATGCAGTGGACACAGTTTATCCGGGCCGTTGCCTTGAAGATTCCCGGTATTTGGGGGCTCCTGGATAGACTGTGCCATAGGATTAACAGGTTGTCCTTAATACCGGCGTCATATGTTTCCCCCGAGGGCTGAGGCGGCGATGGTCGCAGCATCGCGCTACAATGGTTGGCGTGTCCCGATGGGGCAATTTTCGATTGCTCCAATAAATGGCATCGGGGCGCTGACACATTGGCGGGTGCTGGTAGCAGCCTTGTCCCTAGTAAGTCCAAGGGACAGGGTCTGTTTACATGACTTCCCGGTGTAGTCCTCGGGTAGGAAGCTTTGGGGGTATTGCTTACCCGTATTTGGTGAAATTCTTACAGAATGGTAAGGCCATCCTACAAAAGGGGGAGGTGTGTTGTGGAAATGGGTTCTATGAACGTGTTGACACGACTACTTCCGATCTGGGATGTGTTCGTGTCGCCAATGGATGTATTCAATCGATAGTGCTGAACAGATAAATAAAGGGTCTTTGCACGTGCAAAGCGTGAGATGGTATTGGAGAATCTATAAAAACTGGTTGGCAGTGTATCATTTGTCGCAATATTGTATCCGGACTTCGATACGAATACATGTCCATTGGTAATAGTTTCTAGAAGGTGTTGTACTGTGGTTGACTTTGGAGCATTCCGGGTGAGTCTGATAGTTTTTCCCTTTTGTGTTATACGGTTGATACCTTGGCAGTTTATGTCCTCGTCTGTCTCTGGCCACGGACGACACTTATAACATCTGAGAGAGTGCAGACGAGGTTATCCACTTTAAGCATTATTAACTATTTGATTAATTTTCATACTTTCTTCGGCTATGTCTATTGATATTTTATTGTGCAAAGTTATAAGTTTTGTGTCTATAGTTTCAATTAACTCACCCCAAAACTTGTCCAGTTTTGATTCAATTATTCCGTTTAATTCTTCCTGTTGTTTCTTCACATCTGTTACTGGGATTATCAGGGTTTCCATTGCTTTGTTAGGAACTCAATCGATCCACGTTGAACATCCACAGTTTTGTTAGTTTTACTGTTGGGCTTAGGAGTTTCACCTGTGCCATCCCCATCCCTTTTCTTATCGACTGAATATTCTGGATTATCACACATTATCATGTTATATTCCTAGTCAGCTTCTAAAATGCACAATCTATCGCGGAAATGTATCCAATTAAAGTTGAATTGTTGAAACGCTTCATTGAACAAGAGAGAGATTTTACACTCGTCTGACTCGTTGTCAGAACCACACATAAAATCAATGGCAGATTTATACAATATGTATATTGAAAAATGCAACCTTCATAATAAAATACCAGTTTGTCGCCAAATTCTGAAGATGGAGTTTGAACTGATGAATCTGTCGATTTTTCATCCACGAAAAGACCAATGCGACTTATGTGTAGCATACGAGGCTGGCAAATTAGATGACGATATTTGGTTATTTGACAGGCAGATTAGAACAATATACGCCCATCTTACGTGTGGGCGTATAAAAATCAAATGATAAAGCTTTAGCATTGAATGGCGGTGAAGGTTATAAAATGCTTGTTATCACTATGGATTTACAGGCCGTTTTGCTGTCACCAAAGTTACAAGCGTCAGCTTTATACTATAAAACTAAATTAGCTGTAAACAATTTTACTCTTTTCAATTTAGTAACCAATGATGTAAAATGCTATAATTGGCATGAAGGGGAAGGTTCCTTGACTGCAAATGAATTTGCATCTTCAATTTTTGATAAACCGGTAGAGAATGCGGTAGGCTTTGATATAATTGTGATGTATAGTGATGGCTGTGGCTATCAAAACAGAAATGTCATTGTCAAACACACTCCAATATTTTGCAAACATATATAAGAAAACAGTAGTACAGAAATTTCTTGAACGTGGTCACACACAGATGGAGGTTGATAGTGTCCATTCAGTTATTGAGAGAAAATTAAAACACACCAATATATTTTGTCCTGCCAAGTATGTGGAACTTATTCGTACAGCTAGAAAGAATCGTGGTCCATACGAGGTCGACATACGTTCTTTCAAAATTTCAGCGAGGTTGGAACTATAAAATGAACATATTAAGTACAAAATAAAATATACTGACTCTTATACAAAACTTCCAGTACCTAGACGGACCAGTTCTGTACCAGGTGGAAATCCAAAAGCTTTATATTCGTCTAAGTTAAAAACTAAAGCATCCAAGTTTAAACATTTACAGGAATTAAAAGAAGTTTTACCTAAGGATGACATAATTTCTATGATTCTCTTGACAGTCTTAAAATGCATTACTTTCAGTGGAATTGCAAATAACCACAAACTTCAAAACGAGAATCCTGATAGGTGCAAATTGATGCTACCCTTTAATGATTCGTAATGTTAGTTATTATAGTTTGATTCCAAAAAGACTTGATTAAATTATTAAATCCGAAATAGGATTCCGTCCATCTATAGTTGTGGTATACATGATTTATTGTTGTTTTGTGTTTTCGCTTACTTGTTTGTTTGTTTTTTTAAATAAATGTATATGAATTCAAAAGCTTAAACTTTTTCCCTTGTTTCATATATAATGAATTCAAAAAAGCTCGTAAGTCACAGCATTCTGATAAAAAATCCTCGAATTTCATGTAATTTTGTCAGAATGTGAATAAACATAAAAAAAAATTGCATAAAACATATCAGAAGACTTCAAACTATATGCTAGTAGATTTTGGAATGCTGTTACAATGGTTGCTGTTGCTATAAGATAAGCTGATATAACACTTATAGTTTTAAAAGTAGTGTCTATCCTATCCCAACTTTTTGTAATGATTGAATTCTCCTTCTAACTCTTTTTGTTTACGCATCATAACATCTTGTAAATTCTGTGTGTTTAATTCTTAACTATTCATTTTTTTAGGAATTAAATTAAATGTGCCAGGCTTTATTTGTTTCGGACAATCATCCGACAGCCTCAAACACATGAAATCTTAGCTAATCAGAAATAGTCTACAGAGCTTACCTTTGAAATTTGAGCCTTCAAATCCATGTGTATCCATAATTATCCGTGTTTGAAAAATCATAATGACTTAAGAAATTACAAACGTCCCACCATATTGGAAAACGGTTCGTCTTGATAATCAAAGAGTTATCCTTCCCGTCGTGCAATAGCGGTCATCTATATAAACAGCCTACAACGCATTTTTCAATTGTAGACTTTGTCAACAGGACACAAAATTTTCATACTGACTGGAGACCAGCCGCGTACAGCACGGAAAAAAAAAATGAAAAGTGAATTTTTTTGTTTGAGGCATATTTCAAGGTATTTTGCGATTTTCTCAGAGCTTGAATATTTCTGAGGACTGTTTAAATGTAATAAAGGCCCAAAACGACCCATAAAAATCGGGCCTGGGCCCCTTTAACTGTATTTGTGATGAACCAATGTTTTTCGTAGACAAAAATATTATATTGTCTTTGTGTCTATAACCAAGATATCATATAATAATTGGTATTTATCTGTTATACTTTCTATTTTAAAACGTGCAAAGTAATCTGCATTTGCATTATTTTCCATTATAAATATGGGTTACAAGGTGTTAAAAATGTTTTATTTACTTGAGATTTATGAATAGAAATTGCAGTAACAATATTATCAAAATAAAATCTTATTTCCATTTAAAAAATCTATATATTTTTCTTCCCTCCTTATTATTTATCAAATTTACAATTTGTGTTTTTTCATTCGTCACTAATATAAAATCCAGGGAATATAAATAGTACTCGACAATGAAAAATGGTATTTGTTTTCTATCAATTGCCTTATATAGTGAACGTATGTACCTTGTATGAAGTTCTTTAGCTTTAATCCAATCCATCGACAAAATCTGTATTATTGGTATTTCGTTAACTAAAATATTTATAACTTTCGCAATAATTACAAATCTTTTTTGTTTTCCACCTTTTGTTATTGTGGAAATTGTTTTTTCATATATTACATTTTGTATATTTTCTAAACCTTCTGTAATTTCATTTTGAATTAATGATTTTATTTTAATTTTAAAAGGAAATAATATAGTAATTAACCGCTTCAGATGAAGTAGTAATTTCAAATCTTGCAACGTTGCTTTTCTCAACAACAGCTTTAAATTTAGATGGCTCAATTAATCTTCCTACATATTTTGCATCAAATCCATACTTTACTAAATTACCATCACTAACGGGTAAAAAATAATTATTTTCTATCGATAGAAATTTTTTATTAATTTCTAGAAACATCTTTTCATTTTTTATGTCTCTCGACTTAATTTTTTCATCTTATTGAGATATTGATGATTTTAATCTCTCTAATTGCGCTTTGTCTACTACATTAGCCAATTGCTGTTCGATAAAAGTTTAAATTTCTGTTAGTTCATTGTTATCATTAAGTTTTAAATTCTATCATCTAATTGGGATATTAATGAGGTTACATTCTGTCACTGAGTTTTATCAACCACATTTTACTAATTGTTGTTGAATATAGGTTTTAATTTCTGTTCATTGTCGTCAGTGAGTTTCGTTTCTAGATTAGCTAATTCTTGTTTCACTCTTTCTTCATTTACACCCGGTTAATGTTACCTTTCAGTTGTTTAATATCTGATTTGTTGAGTTATTTTTTCGTCTAGTTGTGATATTAATAAATATATTATTCTCTCCAACTGAGTTTCATCATCTATATTAGCTAATTGTTGATGATAACTTTCTAGTTTTTTTATCATGTGAGTCTAAAAAGTTTTTGATGGTTTTCTAATTGGTTTTATCTATACATTATTTTTTGATGTAAACTTTTTGTTGATTGAATTAAATAACCTTTATTTATTGCATATTTTGTCAGTTGAGGAAATCTTAATTTTATTATTTTGAAATTATTCATATCTATATCACCTTGAAGTGTGTCTCCAGTTTGATCTAAAAAATATGATTTGAATTTATTAATCGATAATGTAGGAGCTTCATTCTTGAAGTTTCCTAAACCAAATTTATTAGCCATTTTTTTAAAACAAGGTTTTATACTATTCGTTCAAATGGTTTACCTCAACTTAATTGATAAGAAGTTGACCATAAAATTTATCTGGTTTTTATACGCCCACATGGAAATGTGGATGTATACTGCCGTTGACCCTGTCCGTCGCTCCGTCGGTCAATCAACATTTCCTGTGACCGCTATAGAGACTACAGTTTTTAATTGATTTCAATAAAACTTGTTGTAATCATTTATCTTGGTGAGATCTTGGTTAAGTGCGAATTTGACAAACGGTTTTCGAGTTATTGCACTTGATTTGGCAAAAATGCGTCAAAATTTGTTTGTGAACACAATAGAGACTAGTGTTTTCAACTGATTTCAATGAAACTTGATGTGGTTATTGGTATTGCTGGTTCCCGTCTGTCCATCGATCCGTCAACATTTTTGTGAACACTATAAAGACTAGTTTTATTTGATTTCAATAAAACTTGTTGTAATGATTTCTCTTGGTGAGATCTTGGTCAAGTTCAAATTTGGCAAAAATGTCTCGAAGAGTGTAAATCTGATCTTGATAAGCATAGGGACAGCTGCGTTGGTATTGTAGGTACTCAAAAGCTACATTGCATCAAAGTCCTAGACACTAACCTTGTAACATATGCCAACTATTCCTATTCTAATAATTGGACAGAACAATTTTTTTTTACCCTAGTGACGAAAAACAAGTAGTTATAGAAATCGAATCTTACTATGCTGTGTATTTGAATGAGAGATTTTATATAGGACGAGTACTAGCACACAACATTAAATCTAACACTGTTACAATGAAATTCTTACAAGACAATTTTTAAGAGCAGTAAAAATGGCCAACATCAGCAGATGTTGCAACAGTTGATATTATGTACATATTTAACGGTCCATTAATTAACTGTGGAAATGGTCCCTTTACATTCCCTAACATTAAACTTATTACAAAACGATATAAAGAAATTTGCAAAACAAATACAGTCAAACCTGTATTAAGCAACCAGTCAAGGAAAGTGGCTGGATGTGGTGCTTAATACAGGTGGTTGTTGAATACAGGTGGAGGAAGTGCTGATGAGGGAGGACATACACACATGTTTACATGTCAATATCCAATATCTTTATTCAATAAGAACATAACAACAAACAACATATCAATTACTCTCTCTTTTCCAGTTGGAAATAATCGGTTACACATTGCTGCTTTGTCTTATTGCCAACCATAAATGTAGCAATATTACGGGTACACTGACCATTGCCAGCCATATCGATGACCTTGACCCTTTCACCAAGCGTAAGAACCAGTATTGACTGTAGAAACCAGGACTGATCTTCACAATCAAAGAGAACAATTCGTCCTTTAAATCATTTTGTGATGCTGTCTTGAATAGATATGTAAATACATGTATAATTATTTATTTGACGAGTTGTATTTAATTGATACGTAAATAATATCGGCAAGTTTAAGTTGAGAATCATTAAGTGATGCATTACTGCATAAGACGCCAGCTTATAATCCTCAGTCCTAGACTTTTGAATGGCGGTTTTAAGATATCGACAAAATCTTTTTGCCAGTTTCCCAATATACACTGTAAATGTCACAACAATCTTTTGATTATGTTCAATCAATACAATTATAGGCGTAAAAGATTTATTAATAAAATGGTATAAGTATAATAGAACGAAAACACTATCGAAATATGATTTATCATTTAAATGTTCAATCAAGACAATTATAGGCATAATCGATTTATTAATAAAAGAGTATAATAGTTTAATAATTTATTATTTTTAATGATGTTTAAAGTTGCCTTTTCTTGTTATTCGTGGTCAAATTAAGCTTACTTATTGATAAAATAGTGTTTCTAATGAATAATCCACGCATTCATAATAAACCTTCTGTGGACTTAAGAAGGCCCATGGAATTCATTCGAGTCTTTTCTTTTTAAAACGAAATCCATGTTTGTTCACGTGACTAAAATGACGTCAATTAGTAAACTCTCGTGCAGTATTTATAAGACTGGATAATCGCGACATGGTTTGTTGGTTCTGGTAGAAGGATTGGGAATTCCCTCTTAATTAGGCTGATTACGGGTTAATTAGGACTTGTGACAAACTGGTATTTTTCCCATTCATAAGAACATCTCTACGTTCGATTTATATAAGTATTAGGGGTCCCATAATGGAATATATGTATATATAAATTAACGATAAGAAGGGAACTTATCTTTATAAAATACACAGTATAATTATACTATGAAGAAAAAGCAATATATAAATTTTCAAACATGCAAATATAAATGCAAAACTAAAAGATGCAAAATAAGCTGTTAATGAAATGACATTTCAAAAAAATTGTCCAAATAAAAATACAACATTTTGAAGCAGTAGACGTAAAATAAACTGTACATAAATATTGGGAAGAAAAGTTATCAATATAAACACTCAATAAAACAACTCAAATAACATGGCATGCAAATATAAATGTAGAATTAAAGATGCAAAATAAACTATTCAAAAGTAGAAAAATGGACAATGTACCAAAACAGAAATGGTCAATAACATGGAATGCAAACATGAATTCAACACCAGATCAAAAATGCAAAATAAAGCGGAAAGAAAAAGCACTAAAGACATTAAATTAAACGGCATGCAAATATATACAACATCCAAATAAAATAGCATCACATACATCCCGTTTTGCAATTTGATTCAATAAGGCCACACAATCTGGTCAATCTAGATTTCGTAAAGTGATTAAAATATGAACTAAGAACTATGGTAGTTAAGAAAAGTAGTTAAAAAATAAGTGTTTAAAGGAAGGTGGACTATAACAAGTAAAGTACAACTTATTTGTTAATAGCTCCATTTTTCTACTCACAAAAATAGCCGAAATGAGTAGAATCTTGAATACTAACAAAAATAGCAATTTGTTCAATTATGGTTTATGTTACTACTGTGATTGCGAAAATGTAATTTTCCACTTTATATTGAATTTAAAATGAATAATTATGAAAAAATTGCACATACCTGTAGCACACTAACTACAGACAGCATTGTCATCTACCTACTTCACTTGGGGAGATGAGATCTACGAACAAATCTACGGACTACCTATGGGAAGCCCTTTGTCACCGTTGATCACTGAAATCTGTTGACGGCCTTTGAAACATCACCGATCTCGCCAATCTGCTGGTTCCAGAAAGTTGATTACACCTTTGTTATGCTTGGAGAAGAAGATGACCCCTCTGCTCTACTTCAACACCTAAATGCTCAGCATCGAAGGAGAAACATTAATGTATTTGTAATAATAAAATAGTTTATATCTTGTGTTATTTTAATAATAAGTACAATGTGTATATATATATATAGTTGCTTATCATGTCTTATCATTCTGTGCTTGAGGACGGCGGGGGAAACACTTCGAAACGTTGCATAAACTTTAACCAGTGATTGTTGTTCCATAAAGCTGCCTAAATCGTAACCATAATTGACTTTATTCGTCATCAATATGGAGATGTGGCAAATAAACTCATATACAAGCTTGAGAAGACTGAAGGTAAACTAGTTCAAACATTAATAATAATTTAACGTTTTTATTAAGATGTAGGAATAATAAGCTCATACCTAAGGGGTTAACACTTCGGTTGTCTGTCAATTCATCAGCAGCTAAAAAGATTCTAGAAAGGGCAAGCCATACTCTGGTCAAGGAAATAATCCAGCACCACCGAAACAAAAAACAACGCCTTCTCCATCAAATTTGAACAGCAATGTCAAGAAGTGAAAACTATCCTCTCTACCTCTGATTTTCAAGACCTGAGGACCAAGCAAGAGGAGACCAATAACCTCCTTGACCAAAGAATCAAAACCTCACACCAAACCAAATAGGACAATGTAAGGAGACAGAAAACCGATTTAGAAAATTAATCAAAACCAGACCACCACCAAAAGAATGAATTCCTAACTAAAACTGTCATAAACCTTAGCCAGAAGAATCTTACAGAAGAGCAGATAAACCTACTCTCCCGGGGACTAAAGTTTTCCCCAGTTACCAAACTCAGCAACCATGATGAGTTCATCGTCAACATAGAACATGGCTTACACCAACTAGCACCAGGCGGCCATTTCAACTACCTGAGGCACCAAGTGACAGAAATCCTCGCCAAAAACAAGAAACAACCACACAACCTAACCAAAGTTGAGAGAGATGCACTCAGAGACCTCAAACAAGACGAAAAGATCACCATTTTACCAGCAGATAAAGGGAAAGCCACCGTCATCATGGATAAGAAAGAATACCAAGAAACTGTTACAGAACTGCTCAGTGATACAGAAGACAACGCAAAAACCCTACGAACATATACATAGACAGGTTGGACAAGAAGCTAAATGAACTTGAATCCAGTAACCAAATAACCAATCAACTCAAGTTTAAACTGAGATCAAGCCGTCACCCACGTCCGCCATAAGCCAGAGCAACTAAGAGTCACAAAAACCCAATCAAGGCTCGGCTACTCATATGTTCTCGGGATTCTGTTCTCTACAACATCGCTTAACACCTTAGCAGAATCTTGGCATCCTTGGGGAAAAACCTCTAACTCCTTCATCAAAGACTCCGAAGAATTTGTTACCAAATTGAATGAACTACATAACGGGAAGATGTACTCATTTGATTTGATGTCGTCGACTTATTCACCAATATTCCATGTAAGGATGTGTTGAGTATCATCAGAGAAAAGATATCGGAATTAGATACCCCATTAGATTACACACTAACTACAGACAGCATTGATGACCTCATTCAGATGTGTATGTCATCTACCTACTTCACTTTGGAAGATGAGATCTACGAACAAATCCACGGTCCTATGAGAAGCTCTTTGTCACCTTTGATCACTGAAATCTACATGACAGCCTTTGAAGAAAAGACCATGGAAACATCACCAATCTCACCAATCTGCTGGTTCTGGAAAGTTGATGACACCTTTGTTATGCTTGGGGAAGAAGATGACCCCTCTGTTCTACTTCAACACTTAAATGCTCAGCATCGAAGGATAAAATTCACCATGGAAAAAGAAGAAAATGACTCAATACACTTTTTTGGATGTGAGAATTATGCGGATAGGGGGACAGCTAAAGACATGTGTTTATAGGAAACCTACACATACAGATCAGTATGCGAACTTCCATTCTAACCCCCCTCAACATGTCAATAGGGCAGCCATCACAACACTGGTCAGAAGAGCAAAAAGGATTTGTGATCCAGAATACTTACAACACACCAAGAATGCACTTTGTTTGCACAACAACTATCCTTCTACTTTTGTTCATGAAGCTATTCGATCAACACCAATGGCTAAACCCACCAACCAACAACCTGAAACTAACAGACCCTTCAATCCGCGTAGTTATACCATTCATTGGAAAGGCATCATACCTAATTAAGAAGATCCAAAAGAAGTTGGTAGGTATTACCAGTGTTTTCTGGTAATACAACACTTAAAGACTTGCTCAAGGCCAATGGTAAATTGAATCCCTCCAACAACCAAAAGCCAAAAGGATGCGTCTACCGGGTTGAATGTTCTTGTGGAAGCTCATACATAGGGGAAACCAAAAGACCCCTTTTAGGGTCAAATCTAGAAGAAATACAAATATACATTGGGAATGCTCTATGAAAGGTTGTCCAGCTACCGCAAACACTAAAGACCGCATTGTTACCAAACACAAGAGCATCCACAACCATGAAGCAGATGAGACCAAACTGAAGGTTGACTTTTTTCTAAATAACTTAAAGAGTTTAGTAAAAGTTGACCACAGACCAGTTCCTACAATCTACCAAGAGGAATTGAATAGTAAGTATGCTTTAAAACCATAGAAATGATTTTTATTTAAGTGATTTTTTTTTACAGAACTTCGAACAAGTGAAGGTGACCATATTGTACAGGCTGTTCCTACCCTCTACAGAGCTGACGGTTCTCTATACTGGGCAAGATCCAAGGTTCTGCCACCTCTACCAACTTCCAGAGCTAATATCCACCTTCCAGATGACTATAAGAAGACAATTAATGGTGAAAACTTCCTTCTTCATGCTGAAGAGAATAACAAGTTTATGATTTTTTCCACTGTCAATAACTTGTATTATCTTGCAACAGCTGATGCTTACTTTTGTGATGGTACATTTAGTATGTGTCCTAAGCTATTCTACCAGATATACACCATCCATGCTTTGTCGCAGGTAAAATGGTGCCATTAGTTTATGCACTTCTACCTGATAAAAGAAAAAGCACATATTCTCGACTGTTTGAAGTCATAAAAAAGAAGGCACAGTACAGTCCTACAATCTACC
>CM060199.1:21868968-21884422 GCA_030562195.1 Nipponacmea schrenckii
CTCTGTTAAAAGTATCCTACAACACAAAAATCAGATCAGATCAACTTTAAGTCCCCAATAACCCACATACCAAATATTTTAATGACACCATATCTAACAAACGTTACAGAAATAACATGATGGCGATTAGCAGTAAGTCATGCTAGTTTACCGGGAAATTTATCGCAGGAATTATTGATTGATGCACGACTTTCACAAAAGGTTTGCTTCCATTATAAAAGATACATTCACAATTTCAAGCCGGTCGTCGGCAGATGTCGAGTGTTCTGAAGTTAAAACTAAATAAAACTTAGGTCTAAAAAAGCCAACGTTTACAAGCGATATCTGATTTAAGCTATTGATATCGGGACGAATCAAATAAATTTTAGTAAGATAAAACCTTATTAGGCCTACCGGTATATAAATATTTTGTCGATATGAGGATATGGCCTTCCAACATAATGTAGGGTAGGAAATCCATTTCAGAATTTGACCTACTTAATCGGAGATTTTCTTTGGAAAGTCAGTCGAGAAGACTGTCGTCAAGATATTGACTCTCACTATTTTACATGTCATAATAACATTGTTTGACGAATGCACTGCATACTTTGATAAAATAATAACACAAACACAAACATTTCGTGAAATATAAAAAGAAAGAAATTTGAGCTGTAGAAGTGACACAATCGACATAATTTATTAAATCTTAGACTAGACAATCCAGTCCTTCTGATATCTATGTAATAGTAATTAGTCTGGGTGACAGAGACTACAATTCGCGGGTTTATTGAATTCACGCGTTCGGATTGGTTGTGACGTCGAAAAAGGGGAGGTCTGTCGAATTGTCAATATTGTCGGCTGGAAAATAAGTACAAGACTGTAACCCTGAAGTTTTATGCTATATCTCGGCCAAAAATTGTCCGATCAGCACCAAAATCAATAGGGATCCTCTTTGTAATGTTATTAACCCATATAACAAAAATTAAAAAGATCCATTGAGAATTGTAGACTGTAGAGTGAGTACAAGAAAAATGTGAACAGACACACACACACACACACATACATACACACCCACACACAGACAGACAGACAGGGGTGATCACAATATACGACCAAAATACATTTTGGGCGTATAAAAAGGTTTTATGATTAATCCTTCTGCCCATCTGATTAATTGAAAATTTGTGGTAGTATCTGTTCCGTATTTTTGTAAGAATTCTTTAAAAGTAATCATTTTAAAAATCAGTTTTGAAGTTCGTTTTGATAAAATCTACCCAAGATTTCTTCACCATGTAAATCTACTAAACTATAAGTTGGTGGTGAAGTTTTATTAACTTTATCAATAATAAAGATTTCATTCGTCCAATATCCAACATAACCTTTTTCGAATTTACTTTTATATTTATAAATACGAACTCTATCTCCAACTTTAAATTTGAGTTTAATATTTAAATTCTCATTTTCAAAATTGTTTTGTGTATTAATTGATTTTATAATATCTGATTTTAATAATCTTATGATTAATGTCCTTTCAACTTTTTCTCTAAAAGTGGGATTTGGAATAGATTCTAATTCTTTAATCATTTGTTTATCTGCTTCGTGTCGAAATTGTAAGTCTTCATTTCTGTATAGTTTGTCGTGTTTAAGTGCAGCAGCATCTACTCTATTAACAGGTTCTTCACCTGGTTTTGGATTATCATTTTCATCTAGTCGTAAATCTAACCTAGTTCCCGGACCAGTGTAAGTATTAACAATACTTCCTCAATCTTAAAACACAACGCAATTACATATTGCCGATAGCCACCAATGCGTCACTCGAATCGACCGCATGAATATCTGCGCCTATATCGTTTGCGCTATCCAAAAGCTGGAACCAAAATCTAAGTTCATTCCAAGCATTACTTGTCAGCTTTACGCTGGCATTCCAACTAGCTCGCCTGAGCACACAATCGTATAAATAACGCGTATACAAACGTACATTATCCCCCATAACCAATTTCATGGATATTATTTGACCGACAATGCTGGCCAATGTTTTGGCACCAAATATTGTTCTTCCGTCAGAATTGACGGTTTGCAATAGATAATCAATTGATTTTTTAGCCTTTTCAATTCTTTCATTTGTTATATATATTTTACCAATTTCGGTATCCCAAATGTACCCAAGCCATTGCAATCTTTGACATGGTGACCAGTTGCACTTCTCATGTGCAATTAAAAATCCAAGCTTTACCAGTAAATTTTGTACGACTTGACTAACATTGAACGCACTATCATAACTGCTGGCGCCACCTAAGCCATCATCCAAAAACATAATAAGTTTCATCCCAAATGATCTAATATACTTTACAACCTCTCTCAAGACTTTTGTAAATATATAGCCAGCCGTCGAAATACCGAAAGGTAAAACGGTGTATACAAAATATTGTAAATTGCCATGTGACTCAAGCGCGAAACCCAAATATTGCCTATGAGCTTCGAAAATGTCTATGTGATGATATGCCGAACGAATATCGAATGAAAATAGATAATCATGCTTTTGAAACAAATCCAAAGCTACTTTCGAATCTTCATATTTGAAACGATATTTAAATAAGTGTGGATTGATGTGCCTACAATCCAAAACAAGTCTGAGTTTATTTTGTTTGTTTTTAGCAACAGTCAATGGATTCACTACCCAAGGTTTTTCATAAACTCTTTGAACGCATCCCTTCATTAATAAATTATTTATCTCAGTTTCAACAAAATCAATGTTGTCTAAGGCTGACCTATTATTACGAACGTAAAATTCCCCTGGCTCTGATTTTAATGGGATTTTATAACCATGTTCTATGACATCTAGAATATGTAAATTATCAGTTATGGACTGCCATTCATTTAACTGAGCATTTAACCGTTTTACCGGTGATATAACGGTCACAACCGAGTTGTTTTGCACGTGCTTACTTGCGCTGTCTGACGAACTATCGTTGTTACTGGCTCGCGCCCAACTAACAACATTTGAATGTATACCTTCCAAATAAGCACTACTCAAATTGGCAAAAAAAAAAAAAGAACTTATCTTTGAGCTTTTATCATCTGGACAAGCGTCTGCCCAATGCCCTCGTTTACCACAGTTGAAACACCTTCCTGTCTTGTAACTGGCTTTGTCGTCTGTTTTGTCGACAGTACGTGAGTAAGGCATAGGTCTTGGTTTTCGTTTAATTTTCTCGGCTTTGTTTTTACGTTCTGCTCTTGTTTGAGCTCTGCTCATTCTTTTTTCGTCTTCTGATCCATCGGCGATTGGATTGGCTACATATTCGGCGACCACTTTCCATCCCAACTCGGATGAATCAGCGAGTTTGATAAGCTTTTGTCTTTCTTTCACTAACTCCATACCTTCAGAAATTCTCTCTTTGGCGGACAAAACAGCATCCATACTAAGCTCGGGTGCGTCTAAATTATCCATAGCTTCTTTGAACTTGTTTAAAACTTTTGATTCATGCTTATATTGGTTTTCGTTTCCTTTTCTCCGGAAACTAAAATTGTCAGTCAACGTTTCCTCAATTTTTATAATTTGAGATTGAGAGATTTCACGTTGAGCGGACTTTAAATCCTTATTGAATGCGGACAATCTTGAATCCATCACAGCGGTTATATTATTCAACATGTCTGTCTGAGATCTAGCAATGACATCTTGAACTTCTCTTGAGATGATCTCCCTCGTGGATGGATCTAATCCGGTCTCCATAACTTGTGTATCGAAGCAGAGTTGGCTAGAGAATGATTTGTATTTACGAACTTTCGCTAACTTACAAATCATTCACGTGACATGCCACGTGATCCAACCCAGTTTACATGAACTGTTAATACAATAATTTCCCGCTCTACTTGCGAAACGCGGGAAATATTAATTATGACCTGGAAGATGTTTCTCGCCTTTATATTTAGCCCATGGAAAATCAGGAAGTTTAGTTAGAGATTTTTGAATGTCTCCTGATCCGAAATAAGTTGTAGGGGAGTGAATGTTTATTAAAGACATTTTTTTGGTTATTTAAAAGGGAGGGTGGGTGTGCAAATAGTAGTAATAGAGCTTATAGATATCCGGTAGCTCGGAGCGGAGCGAAGCGTAGGGGTGCCGGATATCTGTAAGCTCTATTACTACTGCCATGACATTCGTTCCGACCAGATCGTACGATTTCTCAAACCACCACCAAACCAACAGTTTTCTAAATCATCCAAATGATTCTAAATCCACTACCATCGAACACCAAATCGACTCAAATCCTTAAATCAAATTTTTTTTTTTTTTTTTTTGCCACCATAATCAACAATTTGAACAAAGAATATCTCTTACAGACCTTATACAAATGATACCAATGGGTACATAATCCTCTTCACTTTTGATTATCTAGTCTTATTATTAGTATTTAATCACAAATTTAGTCGCTAAAGCTGAACTCCTGTTATAAAAATAAATTAAATAATTAATTAAAAAAAAAAAAAATCTTATCCGCCATACTTGTTTCAAACTTAAAACAAATATGGCGTCTTACTCTCCCATCCAATCTAAAATCTGGTTACGCTTCGCTTCACTCTGACTCGGTATCGACAACTGTGAACTTCACTGTCGTGAAATTATTTATACATTGTACATGGCAAAAACTACTAATAATGGTTGCCTCCCTATATGATATAGTGCAAATGTCAACAACGACAATGTGTTTGAAGAGAGCGAAATACAAGTTTTGGGACAATTTTTTCCAGATAGTAGAGAAGCATAACATACGTCAAGTAGGTAGTGCTTTATACAATCATAGATTTTTCAGTTATTTTGATTTGTGCTTAGATTTTGTTGTTATTATAGTGTTATATTATAGTCTTTAGATATGACGAAAATACCTCCATGTTGAATTTGGATATTTGCGTAGATTTGGTTTTTCTGTATAGAATTTCTATTATTTTTGCTATTTATATTTACATTCATTTCTGCTTCGTTTATGATCATTTTAGGAGTAAAATATAATATAGGTACCTGTTGAGACATAATTCTGGTTGATTTTTTCGTCTGTTATAGTAACAGATTTTAGTTTTTGATGGGAGAGTCAGACGCTAAGTTAAGTTTGAAGCAAGTATGGCGGATACGATTTTTGTTATTAATTATTTAATTTATTTTTATAACAGGAGTTCAGATTTAAGAGTCTCAATATTAAAATCGGCTATTTTAAACTATGCACATCTCGGAAAAATTTCACTTTGTCTGTTTAACCCTATTTTAAATAACAAGCTTTAATGCCCTAGGCCACGCTGCTTCAACCTTTTGAATTCCCTAAACTCAGACAAAAGATATTTTGCAAATTAAACCAAATATTTCATAAGAAAGAATCTAACATTTTGTTACATTCTATCAAAATTCAAATTTATAATTCGTAGTCGTCCTGTAACCTATGAACGACATAATTATCCAAGATTTAAACGAATAAGATGAATAATATGGATTTCCATAGAATAGTTCAATATCTCAATTCTTAATATCTATATGTAAAAATATCTATTTGTAATCTTATCTTATAGGATTTTGAATGTGAATCATTCGAAGTAAATGAAGAAAAGATCGAGGAATTCGTTAGATCGAAGGTCGTTAGTCTTGCTGACGCCATATTATTCAGTGACACCAAGAGGGTATCCTTGGAAGGTTACATTTTCGATGTAAGATCTATTATTTTTGCAGTGCGTTCTTCTTTGTTTTCGAAATGACTATTTTTTTTTTGTCTCTTTCTGGTCACGCTCCCCAGCCATAACTGCAAATGTCTTACACAATGCGTTCTTCTGGCGTGATATTGTAACGTAATCTAGTGCTCGTTGTTGTTTAAATGTAAAATAACGCATTTTTGTTCTACCGGAAATGACGAATGTCACAAATTTTATTTTTGTTTACTAACTCACGACTCGTTTTTTTATCCAATCTGGTTCGTACTTTTTTTATTTACTACTTATAACTTAGATTTACATAATAGCAGTTCAAAAATTTTGAAATTTTTACTTTTGTTGCTGACTTTTGAATTTTAAAATTTAACACTTTTTCTAACTTTTGCAATTTTGATTAGATCGAAATCAAAATTTGCAGTTAGATAAACATTTTTCTTGTCAAGAAAAATCTGTTTTCAAAATGTCGACATCACTTCCGGTTTCGGCGTCATACGTCGCTAAACTTCGAATTTTCACTTCCGGAATTCTAAAGATATTTGAATTTTTTTTTTTGCAATTAGTTACTATTAACTCATAATGATTTTATAATTAACAAAAATTGAACCGGAAGTAACAGATCAGTCGCCATCATTAAACCACTTACTTTTGTAAAGTGAAAAATTGGGCCTTAGGGGTTAATCGGACAATTTTGATGTCTATGAAATCTTCAATCGATTACTAACAATTCTTAGGAAGCCGAATTTTGAATTAGCTTACCTTTCATTTCCGGTTCTTTTTTTTCACTCAGTGCCTAATTTTCCAACGTTCATATATCGTGACCTTGACCTTTGGTGACCATGTGACCTGCACAAAAGTTGTTGCCCTTGTCGAGATCTATCCATTGATGTCTTCATTTGTGTTGTGCAATGTCAACTTCCGGTTTTACAGCCATTTGAAAATTGCACTTTTTAACTTCGAAGAGCTCTGTCACGTGACCTAATTTACATACGTCAAAATTTCTTTTATGTACTTATTATGCATAATTTATTCTTTCCAACGGTGTATAACACTTTATATTTTGATCAAAATTGCGCTTTTTAATATTTGAAAAATTTTGTTCTTAGTCTATATTAATTGTGCATGATTTATGAAAAAGCACGGTTTTTTTTTAAATTTACGTCTTATTTTTTCACAAAACTTGGTAGATGAGTAGACAAAAAATTATCATTAAAGATTCCGATAAAACATTTTCCGAAATTAGCCGGAAACGTCCGAAAATGACCAAAAAATGTAGAAAATCATAGAAATCGGAATTTTCGGATTAAATTTTTGCACAAACTTGCAATTTTATTATTCCACAGAATTAGTACCATCAATATCTTCATTTTGTATGTATGCCGTATATGCAAATTCCTAACCGTTTGATCGCCATCTTGAAATATGCAAATTATTGGAAAAATACTACTCGTCCGCCATTTTGAATCCTATTTTTTTCAGACTTGTTTTAAAATATAATTTGGATAATTATCTAGGTCCTCTAGTGGCATATTTTTCACTTTCAAATTTGTCTTTGGACCAGGTCCTGCCAAAGTTTTTCAAAACTGACTTCCGTTTGAAAGTTCTAAACTTTTGAACTCTACCATATGCATCCTTTTGATCTCAAAACAACATCACCAGAGAGGCACTGGACTGGAATCCCCAAGGGCATAGAAGACAAGGACGACCTTTACATAGCTTGAAAAGAATAAGACTGAAAGAGCTAGGAAGGATTGGCAAGACCTGGAATGAAGCAAAAAGAACAGCTCGTAACAGAGTGAGATGGAGAACGTCTGTAGCAGCACTATTCTCCGCAAGGAACGAAGAGGACTAACTTACTAATATGCATCCTTTATTTTTCTGCAAAATCATCTTCATTGGCTTAAGGTTCATATGATACCTTGATTTCTAATTTTAGTAAAGAACATTTGGATTAATAGGGATCCAAAAATTGGTAATTTGCATATTTCTCCTATTTTCAGATGGTTATATCTCATGAACAAGACTCTTGGCAACATTCTAATTGACATTATTATGATGTGATTTTCATCAGCTTTCTAACAATATCTTTATTTTAGCTATAGACCGAAAACTGATGAAAATACGCCTAGTAGAAAATAAGCGATTTTAACATTCATATTTTTTTATATTTAGTTCTATTTAACTTAAAAACAAAATTTGAACAGATTTATAATGTGCAAATTCCCAGCTTTCAAGCAATATCAATCTGTATAAATAAAAATTGCGAAAAGTTTAAGAATAAAATTACACTCTAATTAAACAGATATAAATAAACAGGTCATAAAGTCTGATTGTGTTAATTTCTTATCTTTTGGTCAAGACACAAATTTTGACATTTCCGGTTAAAGTATCACAACCAATCAAAACAAGTCATTAGACTTTGTGGGCGTGGTTAAGCCCAGATATTTTACATCACTGTGTATATTTTTCTTTTAATCGAAATAGGGTCTCGGAGGATCAGTCAATATCCTCTTGAGACCCAATGTCCATGTTTGTGGACAAACTTATTTTTACAAAAAATATTATAATCCTTTATCTCAGTAAAAAACCAATATGATATTCGAATAAAGTAATAAGAATTGTTCCCTTACTTCAGGCTCATTCAGGTCTTTTGATCACGTGACTGTCACGCGACTTTCTCAAAATGGCTGCTCAATTAAAATGTAAACAACTGGTTGCTAGTCAAGGTAATACAGATTTTTTTGTATTTTTAGATAATTATTTTAAACCCAAGCTATATTTTTCATAAAATACAATAGTTATAGAAAATATCTATGAAATCTTTACGATCAGCAGTACATTTGTTTTCATAATTTTTTAAAGTAAACATCGCTGTCCACATATGTGGACATGGGTCTTTATACCTATATTATGTCGATACATGCTGAAAGATTTAAACGTCAATGTCCATTATTATGGTTATCAAGTTTTATCATTATTGCAGTTAAAAACAGAAGACAAATATATAGTGTCAATAATGTTCATGAACTGTTGGATAACTCTGATATTTCTGACTTGTCTGATGATTCAGATGATGATTTGCTGGAAAGTGCAAACCCAATTCAAAGTCAGAGCAGCAGCAGTGATAGTGATATGGATGACAGTGATTTGTCAAGTAACAGACGTGGGTTTTCTATGTTGTTATCAAGCTGTTCTTAGTTTACTTTTTATACAAGTCATATTCTTGTTACATAACTGTTTTATTGTTCTAGATACATGTACATATTTTACTCATGTTAAATTAATGAAAATATTATTATTCCTGTTTAATTTTACTCGTGTTTAAATGATAGTATTGTTATTATTTGAATTTTACACATGTTACTATTAAAACATAATGACTGTTATTTCTAGAGAACTGTGGTTATTATTTGTTGAAATTGTTGGTCGTTAGTTGGAGAAAGCAGACATGATGATTTGAATTTGCAGGTGTGCTGCTTATGTAAAAAATACATATCTATTATCATCAAAAAGTGTTTAAATCTAACATATAACATTCAAGTACCTTCAATTAATAAGATTTAGTAATTTCAAATATACATTATAACTTATTAACATAATATGAAAATTTTCCTCATATGGTCCCAACGTCCACAAATGTGGACACTCCAAAATATTAGGTTTATCTCAATGGATTATTATTTTTTTCACTCTTTGGCTTATTTAGCTTGCAATGACATAAGAAAACATGGTTTCATTAATTTAAATATATTCAAACCTGTATGGGTCTCAAGAGGATATGTGTTATTTTGATGGACATGTATATAGAATCTATAACCGATTGCCGAAATTTATATGGAAACTGATTTTTGAATTTTTAATTTGATTTTGATTTAATTACGATTAAAAATTATAAAAACTTCGAAGGTGTATATTGTGACGTTGACCTTTGGCGATCTTTATACCTGTACATATGTGATACGTTCTATCCAATGACATATTAAGCTTTATAGCAAAATGTAAACTTTCGGTTTATCGGCATTTAAAAATTGCGAATTTTTCCTATAAAACGGTCAATTCACAAATTTTGACATTTCCAGTTGAAGTTTCCAAAACAAGTCAATGGACTTTGTGGGCGTGGTTAAGCCCAGATATTTTTACATCACAAACCTGAATGATTGCCAGTCTATTAACAAGCTCAAATGTCACGTGTTAAATCATGAATAAATCATCTCTCCCAATAATCGCAAAATCAATCTACATTCTATCCTTAAATGACAGCTAGGAGACCAACAAATTCTAAATAGCTCGAAAGCTGCAGAACTGTTACAAACAGGTCTAGTTATTCTTTCCAATGGTGTATAACTCTTGATTTTTGATCAAAATTGCACGGTTTAAATTTGCAAATTTTGTAATTTCTTCTATACTAACTGTGTGTATTTTCTTTAAATCGAAATAGGGTCTCGGAAGATAATTCAATTTGTGTTATTTTGATGTACATGTATATAGAATCTATTGCCGAAATTTATATGGAAACCGATTTTTGAATTGTTATTTTGATTTTGATTTTTTTACGATTAAAAATTAATCCAGTTAAAATGATTCAAAGATATTATATATCTTAAATAAAAGGAATGATTGTTCATTTCTCGTTGTGGGCGATGTATGATATGGAATATTTGGAAGGAAATGACAACCTTTAGAATTTTAAATGATATTCTCTTAAGCAAAAATAATGTACAGTTGAGTGGACTAGTGGTCTAAGGGACGGAACTCTATAAAATACTCTCTTAAAGATGTAAAGCCGCGCTGTTAATTTGATGTCTCTATGTTATACCATGGCAACTTGCCACAAATTGCAGGATCTAATGTTCCTACTACACCTAAATTAAGATTGATAAATAAATAAATAAACAAATTAAAAGTATCAACGATCTGGAAAGTTAATTTAATCCGAGATCAATTTGTAATCTCAAATAAGGTGTTATGTATCTTAGACCACAAATTTGTTTTTTCGACGTTTTGTTTTACACACTAATTAAACAGATATAAATGTTACAAGAAGAGTTAAGAAGATAATGTAACAGGTCATAAAGTCAAATTGTGTTAATTTCTTATCGTTTGGTCAAGACAAATTTTGACATTTCCAGTTTAAGTATCGCAACCAATCAAAACAAGTCATTATACTGAGTAGGCGTGGTTACGTTCTATTTTAAATGACAGCCAGGAGATATAACAAATTCTAATTATCTTGGAAGCTGCACAATTGTTACAAACAGGTCTAGTTATTATTATGGAATTGGATGTTATAAATGCAACGTTTCACCCATGCAATAGAAGGGACGCGCACTGCCTTGGTACCGTCTAACGGTTCTAGTTTTTTTTTTAACTAAGACGTTAATGACTTATTTAGGATATTATTTCTTTACACACAGGCATTTCATCGTCAAGTAAGACCAAAAATATTGTTTAAGCCACGAACATCTCATGTGTGTTTTGAGGAGACGTGTTTTTCTTTTCCTTATTGAAAATAACATTTGCCTTACTGCGCTTTTCTCCGTCAAGAGTTTGTTTTGATGAAATTTGCTTAAGTATTCTTATTTTAACAGCTTCAGGATACAGAAGGAGATGGTCCGAAGCGTAAAAGAATAATGAACCTGGCCGAAGACAAAAAACATGAAGAGACCATCAGTGTGAAGTTGTAGGGGAGTCAAAGCGAACTGCCTCTTCGCACTGGTGTAAAAGTAAAGATTGAAAACGTCATTGTAATGAAATATGAGGATGAAAATGAAGCAAAGTCAACACCTTTAACTAACATTGAGAAAATTAAAAAAATAATTCATTGAACGACCGATGACGATGAAAAATGCTGAAATATTCAGCCTGTAATGCTTTCAATGTCGAGTCACATGCTCAAAAATGATATACAAAAGCACCACTATATTTGTTTTTATATATAGATCATTATTACAAGTCACTTTCAAATTATTCCCGGAACTTCAACAAATTCATATATTGGCCATATTCAAGATCATGTAAATATAAACAAATGGAGAGTTTGTTTTAAAGTTGTGATTCCATTTCACATGTCAAAAGGGAATACAGAATTTGTTTATATTTCTTTCATTCGTGCTAAATTAGATTATAAACAAAAAACGTTATCATTGCATTTAATATTCTAGGTGATAAGTCGCTCGGGTTGAAACTAGCTACTAGTATTCTTGGCATAAAATGGGAAAGGTAAGTTATAGGTGCAATTTCAACACGTATAAATCATTTTTTGAATACAAGCTTCTGGACTGAGATAGCACAATTTATTGGTCGGATTCGATTTTCTGGGAGAAAGTGGCCAAAGCAACGAGGTATCCGTGTGCAAAGTACTTTTTTGAAAAACATTATTTCCTACAGACGTAATTCGCTGACCCATATAAATGGCAAATTGGAAGTTTACCTGGATGTGCCACGCCCATCTCATTTCTTTTGGCGTGAATCTAATCACATTCTAAATGTATATTCACAGTACAAATTTGAAGCTTGTACATCTAATGGATCACGAGATATACACACATACATTTCAAAAAGCGAAAATACTGCAAAATGTACCTTTATTTTCAAAAATCAAAAAATTCAATTTTCATTTTAAAAAATTTTGTTATACATTGTTGGAAAGAAATTAAAAAGTACCTTAAGAATCTGAAAAAAATAACACTCTAAATTAACTAGGTCACGCTCTAGAGCAGTCCAAAGTTGCGAATTTTGCTGTTTTCGGGCAGCTATAAAACCGGAAGTTGATGTCTGAGGTCAAAGGTCAAAGTGTCAACTAATAGCCAAGGTCAATGACCTTTGACCTACTAAAGGTCAAAGTCACCAAAGGTCAAGGTCACGAGAAATAAGCCCTCAAACTTCGAAAAAATTCAACCGGATGTTGCAAAATTGCAAAAGCGAAATTCAAAAATCGGCTCCCACAGTTTTTTTTCGAAATCGACTAAAGCTACAAGAAATGTAAACATCGCTGAAATTAGACATAACCCTGAGGCCCCATTTTGAGTTTTACAAAAAAGTGAAATTTCAAGATGGCGGCCAAAGTTTCACTTCCGGTCTGGATTTTTTCTTCTTCGTTTTTTTGTCTTCTAATTTAATTAAGATTGACATAAATTTTGTTGCGATACATCAATTACAGCACAAGTAGGTCAACCGGAAGTTTAAACCCTTTTTACGTTGAAACCGGAAATGAAGCAAAAATTTTGACTCTGCCAATGTTTTTAAATTCATGGCACTTGAAGGCACCCAAATTTTCAGATCAATCGGTCTTAAAATAGCAAAGTTGCAAAAATGTGCGAAATACGGCAAAAAAATGTGTGCTACGAATTTTCGAATTTCGAAATTTTTTAACTGCTATCTTGTTGGAAATTATTTCAAGTTTCTAAAAATGCAAACCCGACGAAAATCGATCCAAAAATGCGACTTCTAGAGCCACTGACCGACTTTTTAGGCATGTTGCAATGCAGCACTTCCGGTTTTGCAAAAATGTTCCAATTTATATTTAATAGAAACGTCGCCACAACAGAAGGTGTAGAGAAGTTGTGAAATTGCTGCAACTATAGCAGCCTAGGCTGTGTGCCCTGTGTAAATTTCGAAAAAAAAAAAAAAAAAAAAAGAATTGACAAACCGAAAACAAACTGGGACTTTGCGGTAGCAAAGTCCCACAATGAACTTCTAATAAAATGGGCCTGCGCAGTAGTCTATTTATAACTCTTTGACTTTCCAATATGGCGGGACGTTCATAATATCTTAAGACATTATGATTTTCAAACACGGATAATTATGGATACACATGGATTTGAAGGCTCAAATTTCAAAGGTAAGCTCTGTAGACTATGTCTGATTAGCTAAACAAAAGATTTCATGTGTTTGAGGCTGTCGGATGATTGTCTGAAACAAATCAAGCCTGTGCCCCTTTAATATCATAAGCCACACGGGTTTTGAACCAACTTTAACTATGTTTCTCGAATTCCAGAACCACTGCAGAACCAAGAAAGAAAAATAAGTCGAACGAGCACATGCAATTATCGTGTCAATAGTACAACTATTTGTCTGCTCAAGTATGACTCCATTTTGTAGCTGAAAGTAGCTACAAGTAACGCAAATTTATGACTAATGATCGAACCTTATAACCAGATGCTAAACTTTTCACAAGAAAAAGCATTTTAATCTTGTTTTGACTTAAAATAAAGTATTAGTAATAGGTTGAGCAGTTGTACAAGTATTTGTCCAAGACGACAGTACATGCGGTGTTTTATTGTTTATCCTGCTTCTGAAAGACCTTCTGAACACATTTCCACCGGGTGCCACTCCGGCAATCTTGGGAACAATAGATATTCCAAATACCTTAACTGTCACAACTTCGCTTCTAGAGCACAAGTAGAGACAATATTCGAAGTCCTTTAGAGCACAATACATTTTAGTAATTACAATTAACAGTTTTTTAACATGCGCTGCTATGAGTGCATTATGTCACTACCTCACATATAACAACCAATCGAACAATCTCTTATTTTTCCAAATCATTTGAACCTCTCTACGTTCGGTTTGATATTTGTAATAAGTGTCCAATATAGAATTCGGTCCAACAAAATAACTCCTGCTTATGACTGATATTTTCAGAAATCCTGGAAATTTCCCTCCTTTAGTGGTTTTTGCATGCCTTTTGATAAACTTTTGGTCTAGATTTGGAATTTGAAATTGCACTCATTCAGATTTTGTGGTTTTCTTCAAAAAGTGGGTTTTGTATGCAGTGACAGTCAAGCGGATGTTGATAAAAATGTAAAAATATTCCAGAAAGAAACCATCAGGACATAAATTTAATCTGATTGAACAATAAATGATGTATCTATTTATACCAGCTGATCATTATTTACTATTTTCAGTTTGGAATTGTCAAAGGTCAAATGCCTTGACTATCCAGCACCAGTAAACCTTAACAGACTTTTGAGAGACTTGACAATGCAATCTATCAATAGATTTGGACAATATAAAAACTGTGTCAACACTGCTCATAGATTTATTGTATTTGATTATCCAGACATTACCTATCTTCTCATAAGATAGTTAGTACATAAATCTAGATGAACTAGACTATGTTGTTGTTATTTCACAATAACTCAACAATATTTTCAACAAACAAATTTTAACGGACATTTGCCGAAATTGTTTCGGACAATATCCGTGTCCAGACGCTTATTTCACTCCTTGGCCCCCTGTGGTGATTCACAGGCTACTATATTCGTTAATAACAAATATCGACATTATAATATATATAAGTACACCTGAGTTACAGTTAATGTCAGCAATGACATAACACAATCATAGGCCGATCATTTCAGAGTTCCAGATAGCATGACAGAAAACAATTAATCAGCTGGAGGAATCAAAAATACTATGAATGAAATTTACAGAAAAAAAGCACTGTTTTAAATCAGTCAAAATGTTCCCACATCAAAATGCTAGTACTTCTTACACAGCCAAGATTCCTTTCACTACATTCAGGTCATGAACAATTATAAAACAAACTATAATATTAAATGCCACAATTACCACTACCATTATTCAGTCATTCTAACGAAAGATAGCCCACCAGACTGTTTCTACAATATATATTATATCTATACATTCCTGATATTTTATTTCTATAATATATCTAAAGAGATATATTTTAGCTACAGTTAAATTAAAAGAAATATAAACACAGTAGTTAAAACAATGGTTACACGATGATGATCACCCACATATGCCCTTATTAGATTTTTAATAA